>QXTE01000044.1:361173-544990 GCA_003942145.1 Platysternon megacephalum
CCCCCCCCCGCAGCGCCCCGCTGCCCGCAAACCGCCCCTCTCCTCCACTGTTCGCATACGGCCTTGCATCTCACTCAATCCCCACCCTGCACCCACACACCGCCGCAACTGCCTGCCCACAAACCACCCCTCCCAAACCTGCACCCCAGAGCTGTGATCCCTACCCTGCAGCACTCCACTGCCCACGCACACCCTTAGAATCATAGAATATCAGGGTTGGAAGGGACCTCAGGAGGTCATCTAGTCCAACCCCTTGCTCAAAGCAGGACCAATCCCCAACTAAATCATCCCAGCCAGGGCTTTGTCAAGCCTGACCTTAAAAACCTCTATGGAAGGAGATTCCACTGCCTCCCTAGGTAACCCATTCCAGTGCTTCACCACCCTCCTCGTGAAAAAGTTTTTCCTAATATCCAACCTAAACCTCCCCCACTGCAACTTGAGACCATTATTCCTTGTTCTGTCATCTGGTACCACTGAGAACAGTCTAGATCCCCCCGCCCCAGTCCACACACAGCCCCTCACCACCCTGCACCTCACTGCTGCAATTCCCATCCTGCACCCACACACCGCCCCAACCCTGTCTCAGCGTGTAAAGTCCCCACTCCCGCACCCTACGGGGATCTGAGTCCTACTGCAGAAGCAATTTTCCTCCTCATCCCATTTAGCTGGAGGGATGAGAACCATTTGGATCTTTCAGTCATGATCTGGTCCAGTGACTGCACTATAGACCCAAGCAGCTCGGATAGATGGGCTTTTAGGGAAGGAAACCCCTCTATCAGCACAAACATTTACTGATTAGCAACACTGGTGACCAGAGGTACAAGAAACACATGCTAGTTTCAAGGATTCAGGGTTTAAAAGGATATAAGTTTTCCCCTAGTATGGAAGTGCCTCTTCAACTCTGAATTCCTTTGCTTCTGCAGACATAAATCTTCTCTTAGCATTATTTCCACTCAGTTTTATGGAGGTGAATAAAGATGGCTGGGTGGCTGCCTTGCATAATATTAATTCTTTGCACTCAGCTCCATCTAAATGATCAAGAACCCAGTGCACCTTCTGCTGCTGCTCCCCCTGTTTGGGCAATGTACAGAGAAAGTGAAAATCCTGGCAACAGGGAAGTAAATGGAAGAATTCATCCTCCTGATTCTGCTTTCACTTCTACCAGTGAGAATTGGAGTAACCACTAAAAGAATTGGAGTTACACCAGTACCAGACAAACATGAGGAGAATCATGACCCTATTTTCTTCAGTGGGAGCAGGATCAGGCTTTAGATCTGTTGCGGCAGGACATTTTCTAGACTATTCACTTAGTCCTTCTGATGGGGGTTCAGGGATCCAGAAATGTGGGGAAGGGAAGAAATCACATACATAAAGCAGTAGATGATACTGTGAGGATCAAAGTCTTGGAAGTACCCTGGATTAGAGAGAGGCAGAGTAGATAGTTTAGATCAGAGAGCAATTGTGCCTTGATCCAATTATTTTCCATTTCATTTAATTTGTCTCTACCTTTAAAGCCTCTATATTGACAGAGCAGCATAAAAGAGCCTTAACTTAACTAAGAATTGGGCCTCTTTTCTCTTGAGATTTCATCACTGAGAGTAATTGCCCTAACAATAATTGTGGAAAGTTCAATGAAAACATCTGCTCTATGTGCAGTCCTGGAGGAGGGCAACAAAAAAATTGCTAGGCATGGAAAAATTTCCATATGAAAAGAAACAAAGGTTTAGGACTCATTTTATAGAGGGTAAGAATACAAGGTAATATGAAAATTAAAAGGCAACCTGTTCAAAAATTATAAAAGAAAGTGCTTTATAAAGACATGATTAACCCGTGGAACTCACTGCTACAAAAAATTAGTGAGGCAAAGATCTTCGGAGGATTTGGAAAGCTAGATATTTATATGAACAATAGGAATACCTGCAGCTGGGGCAGTGATTGTCTTTGTTCTGTGTTAATACAGCACCTAGCACAGTGGGGTCCTGGTCCACGACTAGTGGACCTAAGCACAATTGCAGTGCAAATAAATAAATTATAATACATAAAGGGATGTGCTCATGCTACAAGACCAGACTTAGGGTTAGTAAGAAACTTCTCCCATAGGCATCTTATTACATAGTTGTTGTTTAATATTTGCCTCAGAAATTTCTGAAACCGACCACTGTATGAGAGAGGATACTGAACTCGATGGACCTCTTGTCTGATCTACTAGGGCAATACCTGTGTTCACATCTCATTTCTATCTCCAGATTCATTACTGGGATAACGGTACCTTGCACAGTGCATTCATATGGCAAGATTCTGATTAGTACAAGGGAGCTCCCAGAAAAAGCTAATGTTAAACAATCCCTGCAAGCGGTGGAGTAAAGCAGAGAGAATTTTGTAATGCAAGAGATTCTAATGGGATCTAGGAGGAGCAAAGTAAATTGTGTTACCACAGACACATATGCCAGGGAAGGTAGAATGATAGGCTATAGATGAGGTTGGAGGATGGAGATTATCCGAGAGTATCAGAAGACTTCACAAAAACGTATTTTCATATAATCTTTCTCCTTCAAAGCAAAAAGAAAAAGTTCCCCACATGTTAGTGTTCATTAATAGCCATTGCTTTAGATTTAGGCCACATTTGTTTAGTTAATTTCATCTCAATGCCATGTATTGCATTCATCTTGAGCCTTCCTTATCTACAGGGACCCATCGGGCAAAGCTATTGGACTCCAAAATCAACTTGCTGTACCTTAAAATCATTATGGGCAAAAGTCCCCATGGACTTTGTCACTCTCTCCATTCTATATCAAGCATGAGCCTCTGCTCTCTGTTCCTCTCCAATCTCACCATGCTCTGTTAGAGAGAGTTTTCTCATATGGAGCGCCCACCACCTGGAACAAGCCTGACTACGGGTATGTCTACACTTCCGGCCGGATCGGCGGGCAGCGATCGATCCAGCGGGGATCGATTTATCGCGTCTAGTCTAGATGTGATAAATCGACCCCCTAGCGCTCTCCCGTCGACTCCTGTACTCTACCTCCGCGAGAGGTGGAGTCGACGGGAGCGGCAGCAGTCGACTCACCACGGTGAAGACACCACAGTAAGTCGATCTAAGTACATCGACTTCAGCTACGTTATTCANACAAGAGGTGGAGTCGACAGGGGAGCGGCAGCAGTCGACTCACCACAGTGAAGACACCACAGTAAGTCGATCTAAGTACACCGACTTCAGCTACGTTATTCATGTAGCTGAAGTTGCGTAACTTAGATCAATCCCCCTCCTCCCCCGCCCCAGTGTAGACCAGGCCTCAATCTCAGATGTTGTTTCTTGCTTTTTACAGCCTCTCTTTCAGTTCTGATTGGGGAAGTGATCTCTATTCTGCTACTAAGCAGATACTGACTTTGGCTGAAGTGAATATCAAGCTTTGACTTTTGAAGTAAATTGTGACTGAAGTAAAGCCAAGGTTATATTTTCATGGCGGGACAACATATCTCGATAGTCAGCGTATGCATTGATACCTACATTCTCGTGTCTTCAACAATCGCATCATTACAGTGACGTTTCAGAGTGTAAACAGTTTCTCCATTGAAATGAACCGTCGAAGAGAGGAGAAGAAATGGATGGATCTGTTTTAACATGCTTTCATTACTTAACATTTATTCCAGATCTCAGTGTTATTGGCTTTGGCTGAAGTAAACTATAGAAAATTACTCAATCATTTCTCACTCAGTCACAAACCAGGGACTGGTTTATGAAGTGCACAGACCAATAGTCATCATTTAGGCCCTGGTTCTGGAAAACAACCCTTACTTAGATCGTCACTTAAGTGGGATATGATAGAGGTCTATAAAATCATGAATGGTGTGGAGAAAGTGAAACGAGAAGTGTTATTTACCCATTCATATAAACACAAGAACCAGGGGTCACCCAATGAAATTAATAGGCAGCAGGTTTAGAACAAACGTAAGGAAGTACTTCCTCACACCACACGCAGTCAACATGTGGAACTTGTCAGATGATGCTGTGAAGGCCAAAAATATAACTGGGTTAAAGAAAGAATTAAATACATTTTAGCCAAGATTATGAGGGACACAACCTCATGCTTTCGTTGTCCCTACACCTCAGACTGCCAGAAGCTGAAACTGGGTGATTGGGGATGGATTACACCCTCTGAAGCATCTAGTATTGGTCACTGTCAGAAGACAGGGCTAGATGGACCACTGGTCTGACCCAGCATGGTCATTCTTATGTAAGGTGTAACAGAAACAGTTCAAAACAATCATCAGGGGCCCAAAATAAAGCCCATCGCCACAACACAAACATTTCTATTTAGCTCTAGCATCTCCTATTCAACCACAGCGCTTCTTCCATCCCAGTCTCTTCTCACAGCCGCTCCTCCTAGTTGAAACTGAGCCCCCCAGCTCTGACCTTCAGGGCCAAACTCAGTCAGGGTTTCTCTCAGGACCCTCCTCCTCACTGGGTTCTGGCATCCAAATTAGCCTGATGTCAAAGTCCTTCCTGCAGCAGCTTCACTCACTCCCTGCAATTTCCGGAGCTTGCACTCTTTGCAGCTTCCTGCTGCTCTTTATAGGGAATCACCTACTCCAACCCAGGTGTAATCAGAGTTGTCTAGCCCCAGGCCCTCCAGCTTTTCAGAGGCAAGCCAGCGTGTAGCAGTCTTCTGGTTGTTTTTTGGGGCTTTTTTTCTTGGATAACTCCCATCAAAGTACCGATTTATCTGGTAAATTTTGATGAGACCATAGCCACTGGAGGAATAGGCCAGTTGTGCAAATCAGAACTCAGTGGTACTAATCAGAATCTCGCCATATGACTGAATGTCAGACACATTGGTCCATATTCATCCTGCATGTAATTCCAGTGAAGTCAACCCTATCACAGCTACAAACAGTACATTCATTTCTTCTCTGGCATATGCAGGATGATTTTACACATCTAAAAGGTCACATCTGCACCCTTTAATCAGTTCAAAACAGGTGACACTTTTTCATTGGTTATGTAAAAAATGCAATCAGACTTCTCCTATGTGGAGACACTGCACAAGTGAAGTTTCAGCCTGAAACAAAATTCTTCCAACCAAGTTATAAACCCCTGAAAATGGGGGTTTATAATGGGACTGCTGATAGACCCTTAACAATAGCCGTGTGAATGGAGCTGCTACAATTAATGATACTTCAGGAAGATTTATGGTCCTTAGACAGGGATAAAACAGAAATATCATTTCTCCTCTTTGCCTCCCATCATTTTATCCTCTATGAAATTTTATGTGAAATAAGTCAAATGAAAAATGTAAGCTCTTAATCTTTTCCAAGAGTCCTGTCTCTCACTTGATGAACACTTTTGTAGAATAAATTAGGGGTTTTTATTTCTCATGTATGTACCGCTTTGTATTTGAAAAAGCAAAGCAAAGAACAGTGTCAGGCTGGCAAAGTGACTCCAGATGATTGTGGTGGAGGAACTAGAAAGTAGCACTTGAAAGTGGAATTTCACTGTTGTACCAATCCAATGCCAATGATCCTGATTTGGCAATAACTCAGTGTAAATGGCTGGGGAGGGTAGAAAAGGGAATGGATGTCGTTCTGCTAGCATATAAAGAGCTGGACAATAAAGTACTGTATTTTAGGGCTTCTGCTAAGATAAGTGTGCAGTGATGTTTCTGTCCACAACAACAATAGCTAAGTGGCCAGTCAGGGAAACTAAAAGAGGCGACTTGATTATAGTGTATTAGTACCTTTGCAGGAAGAAAATATGAGTTACTAAAAGGCTCTTTAATCTAGTGGAGAAAGGCATAATAAGAACCAATGGCGGGAAGCTGAAGCCAGACAAATTCACATTAGAAATAGGCACACATTTTTAACAGGGAGGGTTTTTACCCACTGGAACAAACTCCCAAAGGAAGTGGTGGATTCTCTATTTCATAGATTCTAAGGTCAGAAGGGCCCATTGTGATCATCTAATCTGACCTCCTGCAAAACACAGGCCAGAGAACTTCCTTACCATAATTCCTACAGCAGATCTTCTAGAAAAAAACATCCAATCTTGATTTAAAAACGGTCAGTTAATTACTCTCATCATTACAAACGTATGCCTTGTTTCCAGTCTGAATTTGTCTAGTTTGAACTTCCAGCCATTGGATCATGATGTCTTCAAATCAACTCTGGATGCCTTTTCGGAAGATATGCTTTAGTCAAAACACAAGTTGTACTTTAGTCAGACACAAGTTATTGAGCTGAATACAGGAGTATCTGGGGGAAATGTAATGGCCTGTGATATACATGTAAGCGGGGGAATGGTCCCGCTCTTGTGGGGAACTTTCCTGGCTTCTGTGCTACCCCGGTGAAGTGGGCGAGCGAAAGGATCTGAGTCCTCGCTCCCACTTCCTTGACCCAGAGGCCTCCCTGCCCTTGAGGACTCTCCTGTCTGGCAGAGTTCTCGTAGCCCCAACAAGGCTGGGCCCAGGATTCCTGGGGGGGCTCAACCCCCAACCCTGCTGTGGTCACCTAGGACAGGGGCTAAGGTGTCCCCACTCCGGGGTACCCTTTCTGCACTGGGCACCTCCCTGACCCACTGATTATTCCAGACAATATAAAGCAAATACAAGTTGTTTACTTAACAATTAATTTAAAAAAAGAACAAGGAAAAATGGGAAAGGTTAAAGGAAAACACATCACCCCGCTCTGTGGCAGGGAACATTTACAGACAGTGTCTCTGGAACATCAGGGCAGTTCACAGTCTGTTCCTTGTAGGTCCCAGGCCACCTTCTCAGGTCCTGGCTGTGCTGCACAGACGCTGCAGGTTGGACACTTGCCCTGGCGGTGGCCACATGCTCTCAGGCTGTAGGTGGCAGGACCCTTCTCCCCAGCATCGCCCCCGCCCTGTCAGGGTTACGATCCCCCTCCAAGTCTGGCCTGCAGGGCCTCTTGGCTGAGGCGTCTCCCTGTGCTGGGCCCACTGCCCAGGGTCCCCCTCACTCTGCCCAGCTGCTCACCGCACCCAGCTCTGGACTGCTCCAGCTCCACACTGCCTCAGCACGGCTGCTGCTGCTGCTCTGCCTTCAGCTCCCTGGGCTGCTTCTCTGGCCTCTCTGGCTCTGGTTGCTACAGCTCTGCTCCCAGGACAGGACAGGTCTGCTCTGCAGGCTGCTTCCTGGGCTGCTTGTCTGGCCCCTCTGGCTCTGGTTGCTGCAGCTCTGCTCCCAGGGCACGTCTGCTCTCTCTGGGCTGTGCTCTGGCTTTTTGGCTGCAACTCTGCTCCCAGCACAGGATCTGCTCTCCCTGGGGCTTTCTGGCTGCAGCTCTGGCCCCTCTGGATCTGGCCCAGCTCTGCTCTCCCGCTCAGCTTGGGCCCCTGCTTTCTCCTTAGCTCGGCCCCACTCTGTCTGACTCAGGCACATTCCTGCTCACACGGAGGACGGGACCCACCCTGGCCTTCTGTCTCCTTGATTTGCTGGCCCGCCCTGTCAATCTGGAGCATTGGCCTCTTGCCATTGTTCCTGGGGACTATCAGTCTCAGGGTCCTGATTTGCCATCGATCCCTCCCCTTTTAGTGCTGGGAGCTAGCAACCAAAACACCCCCACTGAATGTTAGTAAGGGGGCAACAGTCCCCTTACATACAGGAAGGCAGACTAGATGATATAATGGTCCCTTCAGGCCTTAAACTCTATGAATCTATGAAGTATGTTAATAAAATGCAGTAATAAAAGATGGAGGATTAGCAGAGGCTAACGTGGGGGGGGGCTGGGAGTCGAGAATTTTTGGTTTCTGTTCCTGAGTTGCTGTGAGTGCTCTTGGGTAAGTCACTTAGTCTCTGTGTGCCTCAATATTTATCTAATTCACATGGCGCCTTGTGACTTATTTTTAAAAAATGCCAATGTTTTATATTGTTTCTATTTCAGGAGTTTGTACTGCTACCCATCACGTCACATCTGAGCAGCTTCCACATTAAGCAGAATGGCAATTGTAAAGTCAGTCGTGAATTTCATGTGGTGTCTGGCTCTTTTCCTTATTGTAAGCTGTAGTGTTTTGCACCATTACAGTAGATACAATTGTACTTTCTTTAAATAAGGGCTGAGGCTACATTAGCTAATATAGAGTCCTGAAATTGTTGGTTGAATCTTTCGTCCTTTAAAATTGCTCCGATCCAGCAGGAACAAAGAGCCCTTTTTACAGGAACACAGTGTTTTCAAAGGAATTCACTCCACACAGCAGGAAATTCCCTCGTGGAAAGAAACTATTTTAAAGGGCCAGCACTGTGTTATGGCTATTATTGGTGCTTTTCCTACAAAGCACCATAAAATCATGCGCGCAATAGGCAGAAGTGGGGGTGAAAGCATAGAACAGCTTGCATAGGAACAGAGAAAATGCAGCCATGAGAAAGAGAAGAATTGAAATCCAAAAGAAATGCAATTGTCAGTTAATATTCTGTCAGGCTGCAGCAAGGGGTGAATATAAGAGGAGGGGGCAGGGGAAGGGTGAGTGAGGATTTTTGTTAATCACAGGCTAAAGGAAGAAGGAAAGCTTTAAAATGAGCTTTAAAAAAGCAAAAAGTGACCTAGCAGCCTGAAGGGGAGAATTCCAGATCAGCACAAATGTAGGAGTGACAATAAAATGTCTGCGGGAGGTAAAATATAGGGAGACACCTTGTGGTTTGAGCTCTCCGATTAACATCTCATGGTGGGGTCTCTTCTCAGCTCTGTCTGTATGACATTTGGAAAGGCACAATTCCTCCAATCTGCCATGTACAGTGGGGATATTAATATGTACCCACCTTTGAACATCAGGCATAAAACTTATCCCCTTTGCAAAGCACTAGCTTGTCATCTGAAAGGCACTACTTAAGTACAAAATATTATCACTACTAAAATCTATTTTTAATTTCTGCTAATTGCAACATAAGAAGGAATGGTCCTTAGCACAGAGCTTGTTTTTTCATGTGGATTGCTGATTAAATGTTGACATGCTAGAAAAAAAATCAATATGAAAAGTAGTTACTTCCCACTGTTTGAGATCTTTCCAACTGAACACTTTGATTTAAAAATACTAAAACTCACTAGAACACATTGCAGACTAATCACTTCCCAAACACATTTGTAATCAACCTTACCCTCTCCCGCTCCTCCCCCCACTTCCATGAAATCATTTTAGATCAATAAACCCTTAAGAGCTCAATTCAGCTCTCAGTTACAGCAGAATAAATAAGCACCGATTCCACTAACTTAACAGGCATTCATTCTGGTGTGTCACTGGGTGCAAACAGACCTTAACTGGAACTTAAGTGGTTCATAGTCTTTGGTTTGACCCTCTGCATGCTGGTGAATTTCAGTCTTTGAGAGCAGAATTTGACCTGTTATGTTTTACCTGCATGAACTTAATTTAAAACCCAAACAAACGGATTTGTTTTGTTTGGCAGGACAGGGCAGGCACTGGCATGGAAGGGGGAAAAATGTGCTAAACGTGCTTGCTTTACGCCACTACACTCCATACCAACTTGCAGCCCTGCGTGATTATTTTTTTTTTAAACAACCAAAGTTACAAAAAACCTTCCGAGAACTGGGCTTTATGAGGGTAACGCCTACACAGCTGTAACAGCCACTTCACAAATGGGCCGCTGCTTATGAACCACAAGAATAATATGGCTAAATGTGCCGACTTTTGCAGTTTTCTCCTCTTTTGTTGAAACTAATGAGTCACGATTAGAGTAATGCTTTTCTGTGACTCCAAAACCATTTTGCTTAATGAGGTACTAAGTCTTTATAATTAGGCCCAGAAGGGAACTGGGACGTGGCCCCTTAAGAGCAATAATTATTTAGGTTATTTATGGTAATAAAAAATTGAAAATAGGAATTCTTCCTCAGAATGTGACTATTTATTCTTTTACATATTGCCTAAGAGGCAATTACCCTATTAAGGCAACGTTTTGTTGCTAAAGACATTAATTGAAATGTAAATTAAATGTAAATCGACTAATTAAATTGATATGTAATGAACTTGTCATGCAGGCCTCTGAGATCAGATGCATTCTGCTAATAAACAAGTATTACAGAAGCACAATTGCCCCACTAGAGGTAAGGTTTTTGAAGTGCTGCCTTTATGTACCCCCTATACTCAAGGCTTTGCATTGCATAATTAGAGGCTGAAGAGCGATTGTAAAAAAAAATGACATTGTGAGTTTCCAGATTTATTCTCTCTCAATTATGCCCAAGATCAATTTTGTTCCACCACGAGATAGTTTTCCTAAATGAGAGTGCCCCAAACTGCAGCTGGATTCTGGTTTCCTCTGCAGACTAGGCTCTTTCTGCCTCTTACGTGATCACCAGAGGTTGCGGAGCTTCCCATAAAAATCCATATGACCACTACCCTATCCTCCTTCAAGTGTCTCCTTACATCTCAGCTCTGCCATGATGTTTATAAGCTGCTCCCCAACAGCTTGGCAGCTGGTGCTCTGTGCCCACTGCTTCTTACACTTATAATGGTCTCACGGTTACTGTTCCCTATGAGTTTGTTGCATCCATTTCTCTCCCATCTCATACGAAGATTGTAAGCTCTTTGGGGGCAGGAGCCATCTTTCTATTGGGTGTGTACAGTGTCTAGCTCCAGGGGTGCCTTGCAGTGCAATGCAATGCAAATAAAAAAAAGAATAAAGATTCCACAATCAGAATGGCGCTGGCAATTGCGTTCATGATGCACAAGGCAGAAGAGAGTCTGGTTAGCATTGGCGGTGGGAGAATGAGCTGGAGCAACATCTTGCTTTTCTCAGTAAAGAGCACATGCAAGGGTGAAGGCACACAGGTTAACTGGTCCAAGGGCGGCCTTTGATATGGTGAGGTAGCAGAACTCCATGAATAGAAATGTAAAGGAGAACCTCAGTTCTCCTTCATTTACTTATTTATTTTGTGACCTGGGGGCTAATGCGTCTCAAACAAATACATGTCCTTGTGAGAACATAAGAATGGACACACTGGGTCAGACCAAAGGTCCATCTAGCCCAGTATCCTGTCTTCTGACAGTGGCCAATGCCAGGTGCCCCAGAGGGATTGAACAGCACAGGGAATCATCAAGTGATCCATCCCCTGTTGCCCTTTCCCAGCTTCTGAGAAACAGAGGCTACGGACACCATCCCTGCCCATTGATGGACCTATCCTCTATGAACTTTTCTAGTTCTTTTTGGAACCCTGTTATAGTCTTGTATAATAGAAACCTACTTCCACAAATAGCAGCTGATCCCCTAACATTGGTGTACATTGAAACCACTCGTCCCACTGGGTGCGGGAAAGGAGATAAAGAGGGGTCTAGACATGGCAGAACCAAGGTGTGGCTTGGAATTTGGGAAATTTTTGCCAATAGCTTTCCCCAGAACTCACCCGGCTGTAGCCACACCTTGACATTTAAGCATAATTGTTTTGCACTGACTAACTCTTTCTTTCCATGCATAATTTACTCCACCCTGGTGTCCTTTGTGGGTAGGGGTATTTAATAAACATGTCGACTATGGTTTCTTTTTAACTTTAATACAGCATCGTGACTCATACTATTGAAAAACACTCCAGTCTGAAGTTTACAGAGCAATTAAAGACCCTCCTGGGGCCCCCGATACACAGAGAGTGTCAGTGTATGTAGATTAGACATTGTGAAGATTCTCCCTCCGGCTGAAGAGCTCCCAGACAAATTCCAGAGATCATCAAGTATTCATATTTCAGTGGGCTTTGTGTCGTACACAACATACCAGTGTAATTAAACTACAATGCACCTCATCTAATAAACTTTTGGATCTGGCTATGCTTCTATTAATTTATTTTAATTAGCTACTATCAAGAAATAAAATGAACATCAGTCTAAAGCTGCATCTTTGCTGCTGGAAAACATGCGCTCTGGGAAGAGCTTTCTGTTCTAATCTGGGTTGCTGTACCCCACGTAGAGCCATGGTCTAGGAGGACTTCACAACGGCGAAAAAACCTGACAAAGTGAAGAGCCTCTCTTTCATTCCTACTGCCTGGGGGAGGGGGTGTCGTTGATGGATGTATATTACCATCTTGTGGAAAAGACCAGCTGACGAGGTGGGTTTCACATTTAGAACGCATGTGGAAAGCTTTGATCCCTCTGCTGAGGAACCTCTAATTGTATGCGTCTTGTCATTGATTGTTCCATTGACATCCACGAGCTGCAGAGGAAAAAACAGTCCCTGAGGTAACTCGGTCTGTGCCATTTAGGTTTGGGGCTCAATCCTGCAAGCTTCTGTCTTTCTCTGGTACTTGCGTAGCCTCCATCACTGCACTGTCTGAGCACCTCACACTCTTCACAACACCCCGTGAGGTATTATCATCAGTGGTGGGCTGGAGCCGGTTTGCGCGAACCGGTTGTTAAATTTAGAAGCCAGTTTAGAACCGGTTGTTAAAGGGGTGGGCAAACTATGTGGCCCGCGGGACCGTCCTGTCCGTCCTGCCTGAGCTCCCGGCTGGGGAGGTTCCCCCGGCCCCTCCCCGCCTTCCCCCTCTCGCAGAGCCTCAGCGCGCCGCGCCGCCAGCTCTTCCGCGCCGCCAGCTCTTCCGGAAGGTCCCGCCCCCGAAATGCCGCCCCCAACAGCGGCGGCGGAAGGTCCCGCCCCCAAATTTCAACGGGCAGCGGGGGCGCAGGCGCCCCCAAAATAGCATCGCCCTAGGCGACCGCCTAGGTCGCCTAATGGGTTGCGCTGGCCCTGGCCGCCAGCGCTCTGGACTGCTCCTGCTTTGAGCGGCATGGTAAGGGGGTGGGGCTGCGAGCTCCAACAGGCCACGCAGCATCCATACACGCTGCCCTGAGCAGCATGATAAGGGGGCCGGGCCGGGGCTGGGAGGAGGGGTTGGATAAGGGGCAGGGAGCGGTTGGAGGGGGCGGAGGTTCTGAGGGGGCGGTCAGGGGATGGGGAATGGGGGGGTTGGGTAGGCGTGGGAGTTCCGGGTGTCTGTTGGGGTGGCGGTGGATGGGGGGTCGGGGCAGTCAGGGGACAGGGAGTGAGGCGAGTTGGGTAGGGGGTGTGGTCCTGGGGGACAGTTAGGGTGGGGGATCTCGGGAGGGGGAGGTCAGGGGACAAGGAGCAGGGAGGGCTGATGGGTTGTGGGTTCTGAGGTGGGCAGTCGGGGGCAGGACATGGGGGGGGGGGAAACAGGCTGTTTTGGGAGGCACGTGGGGCTTGTACTCACCGGGCGATTCCCTACCGGGTCTTCGGCGTCACTTCGGCAGCGGGTCCTTCACTCGCTCTGGGTCTTCAGTGGCACTGAAGGACCCGCCGCCGCCGTTCCACCAAAGACCCGGAGCAAGTGAAGCACCCGCCGCCAAAGTGCCGCCGAAGAACCGGTAGGGAACCGGTTCTTAAGACTTTGGCAGCTCATCACTGATTATTATCCCATTTTATAGAAGCGGCGTAGAGACACGAAGGCCTGGTCTACACTGGGGGGGAGGGAGGAATCGACCTAAGATACCCAACTTGAGCTACGAGAATAGCGTAGCTGAAGTCGACGTATCTTAGGTCGACTTACCTCGCGTCCTCACGGCACAGGGTCGACTGCCGCCGCTCCCCCGTCGACTCTGCTTCCGCCTCTCGCTGCGGTGGAGTACAGGAGTCGACGGCAGAGCGATTGGGGATCTAGATGCGATAAATCGATCCCCGATAGATCGATCACTACCCGCCGGATCGTAGACGTACCCTAAGGGACAGATTTTGAAAGGTATTTAGGTGCCTAAAGATTTTCAAAAGGATCTAGTGCCTCACTGCCAATGGGTGTTAGGTGCTTTTGAAAATCCTACTCAGCACCCATCTGCATCTGTTGGCACCTAAATACACTTAACATCCAGGTCCTAAGTGACTTGTCCAGGGTTACACAGGGAGTTTGTGGCAGAGGAGTGAATGGAAAGCAGGTTTTTCAAGTCCCAGCACTCTAACCCACTGGCCCATCCTTGTTCACTGAGCTTTCGTTTAAGCATGTGACTTCAATGGACTACTTACATGATTAAGTGCTTTGCTGTATCAGGATAGAGCGTTCAGCACCATGCAGGATTGAACCCTTGAAGATCAAGACAACAAACCCAGAGTCGATATTCTGTGGAAGCCAGTGTAGCGATGAGCATACCAGGACTATGCATTCACAGCAGCTGGTATTTCTTAGCAGATGGGAGGCTGCACGTCGTACCACGTTGAGTAGATACAGCCAATTACTTGACTACACTCTCAGTTCAATGTTAACATTATTCATGAGACCAAATAGCCAAGCTTAGTCAGGTTATTAGCCAAAAACAGATCAGGACACAAAAAGGGAGAAGCAATATCGGGAAGCAATCTCACAGCATTCACCTTACATAGAAGGTCTGCTTCTAAGACTACTCATATTTATAGCACACTTGATTCCAAGTTAGAGAGCACTCTACAATCATCTGCCAGTCTGCACCTGTTTTGCTGTACCATCCTGTACCTTCCCTTATATTATTTTGAATACCACATTCCAGGTGTCAGGGGGCTCTTAAGGGACCCCTCACTGTACCAGGACGCACTATTAATATATCTAGTCTCTGACAGGCTTTGTTTTTGCTTCTGTAAAAAGCCAAGTTCAACTGTTGCCAAGTGTCATGGGACACCCCCCTGCCATGTACATTGGCCAAACCGGACAGTCTCTATGCAAAAGAATAAATGGACACAAATCAGACATCCAGAATTGTAACATTCAAAAATCAGTAGGAGAGCACTTCAATCTCCCTGGACACTCAATAACAGACTTAAAAGTGGCAATTCTTCAACAAAAAAACTTCAAAAACAGACTTCAATGAGAAACTGCAGAACTGGAATTAATTTGCAAACTGGACACCATCAAATTAGGCCCGAATAAAGACTGGGAGTGGCTGGGTCACTACAAGAAGTAATTTTCCCTCTGCTGATACTCACACCTTCTTGTCAACTGTTGGGAATAGGCCACTTCCACCTTAATTGAATTGGCTCGTTAGCACTGACCCCCCACTTGGTAAGGCAACTCCCATCTTTTCATGTGCTGTAATATATATACACTATAATATATATACACCATGCATCTGATGAAGTGGGTTTTAGCCCACAAAAGCTTATGCCTAAATAAATGTGTTAGTCTCTAAGGTGCCACAAGGACTCCTACTTGTTTTTGCTGATACAGACTCAGCGCCGGCTCCAGGGTTTTTGCTGCCCCAGGCAGCAAAAAAAAAAAAAAAAAAAAAAAGCCGCGATCGCGATCGCGATCTGCGGCGGCAATTCGGCGGGAGGTCCTTCGCTCCGAGCGGGAGTGAGGGACCCTCCGCCGAATTGCCGCCGAATCGCTGGACGTGCCGCCCCTCTCCCGAGGGGCCGCCCCAAGCACCTGCTTGGTCAGCTGGTGCCTGGAGCCGGCCCTGTACAGACTAACACGGATACCACTCTGAAACCTGTCACCATAATACAATTCACACTTATATGAATTAGCATAACTACATAACATTAATATGTAAAAAATAATAAATATAATATAATATACAAAGCAATGCAATGTTTTATACGCACAACATACAGGTTGGCTAACCAGCAGCTGGATCTTTTTTTAATGTACCTGCTGCCATTCCTATGTATGTTGTGTTACAGTCGTCAAGCTTGCAGGTCACAAAAGTGCATGTTACTGTGGCCAGGTCCATATCTATCACTTGACCTCTCTGTGCCTCACTCTGCCTGCCTGAAAATTAGGAAAAATATTCGCCTACTTATCTAGCTGTAGACGAGGCCAGTCGTGAGAGCTAAGTAATCACGGCTTGCACAGAGTGTCCAACACACAGACTGAGATTTTCAAAGCTGCAGATGGGCTCTGAATGCTGAATTCCTAACAACATGAATGGGAAAGGGGCATCCAAAGCAGCTGGGTAGCTTTGAAAATCTCAGCTGTAAGGTGCTACATGAGTGCTGAGCATTAATGATTTATTAACAGCATTAAAGATAATGTACTTCATTTCCATGCTGTTCACGTGGGCCAGACTTAGAGGAGCGGCTGTTGTCGTTCTCAGTAACTGAAAAACAGACCTTTGGTTTAAGCCGTACAAGCTTGTGTACACGCATACACGCTGTCTCTCTCTCTCTCACACACACACAAACACACAGAGTCACACGCACATGCATAAATGCCAAGTGACACTATTTCCTCACTCGCTTTATGAAAGCCAGTTGCAAATGATATTTCTTCAAAAAAACAAAGCGAGCCACCTTCTTTTCCTAGTACAACATCCAAGCTAGCACCGAGGAAGCTAGCTTTACATTGGTGTAATTGGGAGCAGAATTTGTACTTTCTTCTTAACTCCACTTCAACAGTAGTTCTACCTACTGTGACAATTTTGCATCCTCTCCCTTCTCTGTTTTCTTCCCTTCTTTACAGACGCAACACTTGTCTCACTTGCTCCACCGAGCCCCTGGGTGGCAAAATTTGACTCTGTATGTTTAGTACTGATGATTGAAGCCCGAGCTCTGTTAATCCCCAGACCAGGTAGTGCAGGCTTCCCCAGCCCTGTATGAAGGGATGACCACCTCTGGAGGGTAATGATCTCCATCACCTATTCAAGCCTCAGCTCCTCCTGTCAAGAAAGATGCCCCGGCCTTTCTGATAGTAGTTGTGTGATGTAGCTACCCATCCACTCGGAACTGGAGTGAGAACAACAAATGGTAGCTACTAAAGCTGGTCTTTCAGTCTCTACGGACCTAGGCTGATTTTGAAGTAAGTACCTAGAGCTGAAGTCTATAACGTTATTCCCAAATCCCTGAGGCCGCAAAGTCCCAAAAGCTCATTTAGGGCCAAAACCTGGTTCTACGGAAGTCAACGGAAGTGTTGTCATTGCCATTAATGGGATTAGGATTTAGCTGGTCCTGCTCTGTTGACTCATCTGGTAGTAGAAGATCCTGCTGCTGCTTTCTTTTATAAAGAGTTGTCCATTTTTTAGGCTAGACCAGGAGAACTGGATCTGAGCAGAATATCTCAAGGTAAAAGAGCCATGATAAAAATAAATAAATAAAATCCAGCTGACTGTACCTATGATGATAGTCCTAAAAGTCATTCAGCTTAGTAATTTTCCTTGTCCTACATCCTATCTTAGGGCACCTACTTTCCAGACTGAATTGCGATATGGAATTTTGTTCGGTGGGTTTAACTGAAGCATGGCTAGCTGGAAACGGTAGCATTATCTGTAATAAAGTAACTCCTTCCATTTACTTTCTTGATCTTGTATTTTACGTTGGGCTGACAGAGTCCTAATACCTGGAAAAATGCCCATCACCTACAGGCCCTTATTTGAAAGGAAACCATGGCATGAGGTGCAGGATTTCATCATTTCTCTGCATCAATTTTGTAAATATATTTCTGAGAGAACCACCAACCTGAGATGCTTGTTAATTTCACATCTCATCTTACTCTAATGATAGTGCCCAGTTCTGTAAGAATTCATTTTCACTCAGTCGATTCGCCTCTCCCAGCCCCAGTAAGCTAAGGGGATGAATTACTTTTCGTAGGCTCCAATTCTCCCAGCCCTCTCCTTAAACAGAGATGAAATTTGAAAATTAGGCCTAGATCCAAATGGTGTGATGGTGAAACATAGATTAGATTTTCAAAACTCTTTCAGTTTTAATAGCCTACAGTGTTATTAATAAGACAGGTAATGGATATATTGTGTGTCTGATTATATGTGTGTGTGTATTATATAATATATACATACATATACATTTCTATATACACACACATTGTTTTAGGCAGGTGTAATTACCATCATTAACTGACCCCATATATGGATGTCAGTGATATTAGTCTAAATCCAGAGTAACTCTAATGACTTCAGTGGAGTGACCCCAGATTCAAAATTACATCAGTGTATCTGAGGTCAGAATCTAACCCAGGATTTTTATTTTACTGCCATTTCAGCACCGTAGGGGCCCAAAATGAACATAATCCAAGGATTTGAGCTAAACTCGGCATGAATTGTTATTCTCCCCCTGCCTCTGTCAAAGGAATACCTGAATGTGCTTACAACCGCTGTGCTAGACAACGTCCTCCCATTGGATATAGTTTGCAAAGTATTAAAAGGATTAAGAATGAAGACCCTGATCCTGCAATTGATTGTGCACAGGAAAATCCATGCACCAATACGAAGCTCTACTGAAATCAGAAGAGGTCCACAAAGGCTGTGTAGGACTTCGTAGCTAGGACAGTACAAAACCCCCAGCCAGAGCCCTGACACAGAGACAATTAAACGATCCAGACAAGGATAAATCTTCCGATTCTGTTCATTAACCAGACCGTGAATAATAACGGGCTTTATTTACCAACACAAAGCGTAATCAAGGAAGTGCATTATTGAACAGGCAGCTCAATCTTTAAAAGTTCTTGGTTTAAAAGCGGTTATGTACAAACTGTGACACAAAATTGTGAGCTTCATTTGCTTAGCACTAGCCACGTGCATTTAGGAAAGTGGGTGTAAAACACTACCGCCTTAGAAGTCACCGAGACACCTCTCGCGCTAGCAGTAGCATTCAATGTAGCTAAATGGGAAATTGGAAAACATAATCCCAACTATGCATACAAAGTGATGGGGTCTAAATCAGCTGTTGCCACTCAAGGAAGAGTTCTTGGGCTCACCGTGGATAGTTCTCTGAAAACATCTGCTCAATGTGCAGCAGCAGTCAAAAAAAAGCCAACAGACTGTTAGGAAAGGGATAGATAATAAGACAGTAAATATCATAATACTGCTACATAAATCCATGGAACACCCACCCCTTGAAAAGTGCATGCAGTTCTGGTTGCCCCATCTCAAAAAAGATATATTAGAATTGGAAAAGGTACCGAGAAAGGCAACAAAAATGATTAGGGGTATGGCACAGCTTCCATCTGAGGAGAGGTTAAAAAAACTGGGACTGTTCAGTTTAGCAAAGAGATGACTTAATGGAAATACGACAGTGGTCCATAAAATCATGAATGGTGTGGAGAAAGTGAATAGGGAAGTGTTATTTACCCATTCATATAACACAAGAACCAGGGGTCACCCAATGAAATTAATAAGGAGCAGGTTTAAAGCAAACAAAAGGAAGTACTTCCTCACAAAATGCCGTCAACCTGTGGAACTCGTTGCCAGGGGATGTTGTGAAGGCCAAAAGTATCACTGGGTTCAAAAAAGAACTAGATAAGTTCATGGACGATAGGCCCATCAATGGCTATTGGCCAAGATGGTCAGGGCTGCAACCCCACGCTCGGGGTATCCCTAAACCTCTGACTGCCAGAAGCTGGGACTAGACAACACGAGATGAATCACTCAGTAAGTTACCTTGTACTGTTCATGTCCTCTGAAGCATCTGGCCCAAGCCCCTGTTGAAAGAGAGGATGCTGGACTAGATGGACCATTGGTCTGACCCACTGTGGCCATTCTTGCATTCTTATTTCCCACCCACTTTGCACAGGTTTAAATGACTAGATAAGCTGCAGCACTGTGGAGTACCAGGCCCACTAAATGTAGTCAGGAATGGCGTTTTTCCCTACTGTGTAGATTGTTCTGTGGCTTGCATTGTCATTAAGTAGGTATATTTTCACACTCGACTTTCCACTCATCCACAGCAAATCAGTCAGTGCGAGCAGAAACGGATTGTCCCACTGCTCAGCTGGTCTGCTTTTCTTGTATCTCCTGAAACAGTTAACTTCTGAGGCCTCAAAGCAGAGAACATGATGAGCACAGCAAAGCACGGAGAGCTGATTAAAATTCATCCTACTGTATCACCCGTAAATAAGAAATAAAGGATACACGGCTGTGATTAATCAACCATAAATGGCCGTCGCATGCTGCCTGTATTCCACACAAACGCAACCCAAGCACCAGCTCAGCTCGTCATAAGGGTAACAGGCAGATCATTCTCATTCGTCAGGATTTTGAATGTAAACAAATACTTGATGGTTGGGTTTTTGCCCCCCTTGCAGATTTTCAATGTTTATGAGACAATCGGTACATTTATTCTGGAAAAAGGCACACACTCGCCCCGTGCCAGTGGATCAAAATAAATCACTCACAGAACCACAGAAATGCAAGTTTTAATTAAGGAGCATTAGTCACACAAGAGAGAGCCAGCACCTACTGACTAATACCAACCATATACTTCTGGTTTTAAGCACTGCTACCCGGATGGCGATAAGCCCTGCAGTAAACAAGCCACAAGCTAACAACTGGCAACTAGGCTTGTGGCTGAAACCGGTGGCCGTAAGAATCTGCTACCTGTCACAATCCCACCTCCATTCAAACCCCAGCTTGTTTGTCTGTGGCTTGCGGTGCTTGCTGCTCCGTTGACTTGCTGGCGGAGCGTAGAAGCTTCTCTCCTCTGTTTTCGTTTGCAGTTTTAGGGGCCTGATCCTTTCATGGACTGGCCCTTGGGGAAAGGGTTGCAGCTGGCCGTTAGTCACAACACCATTCTACACCAACCGCAGCGGGCTTTTCACCTGTCGCATCAACCGCTGAGAGGCCATCATTGCAGTGTGGCTCAATGGGGCAGGCCATGTGAGTCAAGAGAAGGCTCTTCTGCCACAGGCCTGCTGCATGTCCACGTGCAAACCACTTAACCTTCACGTGCCTCAGTTTCCCTACCTGTGAAGCGAGGACAATGAACCTACAAAGCCTTTGGAAAGAACCTCGAGACCCAGGCGCAAAAAGTGCTGTGCAAGAGCGAGGTCTTATTATTTCGCTTGGCAGCTGGCATCTGCATGGTGGGCCCCACTGCTGCTCAGCTTGCTGCATGAGAACCCCTTTCAAACTATTTGCTCTGGTTCTTCCTGTTGAAACCTCCCACACTGAGCGGAGTTGGAGCATCCCTGCTTGGGAACCAGCCTCCGCTTGCTGCAGGTATTTAGGCACCCGTCGGCCTCGTTACATAAGTCCACCATTTAGGCGCCGCTGACGGTTTCTGCTGCACAGCGGGTGCCGCCTTTCCACTGGTCGGCATTTTCAAAGCTGGCCACCTGCGGCTGTCGCCCCACAGTGAACGAGCTGCTCAGACACCCTAGCTTAAGCCAGAGCCCCGTACGTAGGATTCGCAAAGGAGGTGGGGGAACCGCCTCACTCATCAGCTGGGCCTGATCCCGTAGGTGTGCTCAGAGCAGGCCTAAGACCTGATAGCTGTCGGACCCTGCGCAGCAGGGCTGGGTACAGGCCACTGGGAGGTGACAGGGATGAGGTTGGGCAGTCCAGCACCAGCACAAAAGACAGCTGGGGCAGGCCCATCATGTTCGCTGAGGCCCCATCCCCTCCCATTTCATCCCATCTTACCCCAGTTACAGACGTTTTGGGGGCCCTTTTCTCTCCCTCTCGTCATCCCATGGGGGGCGGAGAGGGGGGGGGAGCACTGTAGGGTGACCAGATTGTAAGTGTGATGGGACGGGGGTGGGGGGTTAATAGGCACCTATATAAGACAAAGCACCAAATATCGGGACTGTCCCTTTAAAATCGGGACATCCGGTCACCCGAGGCCACTGGGAAACACAAAGCAAGCGGGAGAGGGAAGCAGCGTGAGCAGGAAGTGGAGAGACATGGTTTTGGCTGCTGGGGCATGGGGCTACCTAAGCAGCTGACCTGGCTCCTAGGGAGAGTTTGTGGCTGAGGATCCCAACTAGAGGGAGGTGCCTATTTCCAGCCAATCAGCCAGGTGCCCAAGGTTAGCCACTTAGGTGCCTCAGTCCCGCTCCGGACTGTCACTCCTGGCTAGTTTAGTTGCCACCATGCTGACCAGGCCGTTAAAAGTCTGGTCGGCGGCGCAGCAGGGCTAAGGGAGGCTCCCTGCCTGCCGTGGCCCCGCATGGCTCCTGTAAGCAGTGGTATGACCCCCTCTGGCTCCTATGTATAGGGGAACCAGGGGGCTCCGCACGCTGCCCCCGCCGCAAGCACTAGCTCCGCAGCTCCCATTGACTGGGAACCGCGGCCAATGGGAGCTGTGGGGGCGGCACCTGTAAATGGGGCAGCGCGCAGAGCCGCCTGGCCACACCTCCCCATAGGCGGAGCTTCTGGGAGCTGCTTGAGGTAAGTGCTGCCTGGAGCCTGCACCCCTCCCCCCCTCCTGCACCCAAACCCCTGGCCCAGCCCTGATCCCCCTCCCTCCCTCCCTCCAAACCCCTTGGTTCCAGCCCAGAGCACCCTCCTACACCCCAAATCCCTCATCACCAGCCCCAACCCAGAGTCTGCACCTCCAGCCAGAGCCCTCACACTCCCCCGGACCCCAAACCACTGCCCCAGCCCAGAGTCCCCCTCCCACACGCCGGACCCCTCAGCCCCAGCCAGGAGCCTCCTCCTGCACCCCAAATCTCTCATCCCCGACCCCACACCCCCAGCTCAGAGCCAGTATCCCCTCCCACACCACCAACCCCCCCTGCCTCAGCCCAGAACTCCCTCCCATACTCCAAACCCCTCAGCTCCACCCCCCCTAGCCTGGAGCCACCTCCTGCAACCCAAACCCCTCATCCCTTGCCCCATCCCAGATCCCGCACCCCCAGCCAGCACCCCCTCCCACATCCCAACCCACTGCCTCAGCCCAGAGCCCACTCCCACACCCTGAACTCCTTATTTCTGGCCCCACCCCGGAGCCCTCACCCCACACCCCTGCCCCAGCCCGGTGAAAATGAGCGAGTGAGGGTGGGGAGAGCGAGTGACAAAGGGAGGGTGGATGGACTGAGTGGGGGCGGGACCTCAGAGGAGAGGCAGGGCAGGGGGCGGGGCAAGGGTGTTTGGTTTTGTGCAAGTAGAAAGTTGGCAACCCCTAGCCCTACTGTCCTCTGAAGCCGAGCTATGGGCCTACCTTTCATAAGCAATGAGAAGTGACTCAGCGCTGGGCCCACACAACAGAAATGGTCCGGCTAACCAGCCCGGGCCCACTGGCCGGTCTCTTTGGCTCATTACAAAATAAACGCATGTTGCTGTGCCACAGGCTGAGCAAAGGGATAAAAGTGCTTTCATCACAGAACAAATGGCACCGTTGGCCTGAGAGGCAGTATAACACAATGGTTAGAGCAATGATCATCTCCTGCCTGTGCCTTGTCTGGCCACGTGCCATCCAACAAACAACTCAACTGCTCCCTGCCTCAGTTTCCCCCTCGGTAGAATGGGAATGCTATTACATTGGAGGGGGCATTAAGGCGTAGTGCTATTTTCATAAATAACAGTGAGGTCTTCAGATGAATGCCGTGCATAACAGTAAGATATTATTATACTTATATTTCACTGGGAAGGGAGAGGAACTATTTTGCAAAACGCGCTTCTTTTTTTTTTTACTAAAGCTATTTTATTTAATAGCCACTGTAAATAATAATATACTTTCCTCTTCCACGGCATCAGCCATGTGAGCATTTTACAAGCATCAATGAATTAAGCCTGTTAATTATTATGTGTGTGTTAATCACTATCCCCAACAGCCTTGGAAGACTTGGCATCACGTGATCTAGGTTCTGTTCCCAGCTTCGCCACACAGAAAGGCACAGAGTTTAAGGCCAGAAGGGACTCCCAGCTCATGTCGTTTGACCTCCTGTACATCACAGGCCACCACCACACTAAACCCAAGAACTGAAATTAGACCAAAGTGTTACAGCCCTCAGGAGACTAGCCCATCATGTGCCACAGGGGCAGACGATTTGGTATGCAAATTATACAGATGATGACGATGAAGCACAGAAAAATGTTATGTGATTTGCCCACGGGCTGGCACGGACTCTGTGGGAGCGTTGGGAACAGAACTCTTGGCGTGACGTGCTGGTCTCATTGACGTCAGTGGCAAAACTCCCACAGCTGTCAATGGAGGGCAGGACTTCTCCTCTGATGCCTAAGCCCAGCTTTTTATAACCCTGGATTGTGAAAAGCTTGTAAAGCTAGAGTTAAGCTGGGCTGCAGCTCCCCCTCTTCGTCAGGTTTTCTCCAGGGTATTGCACAATGTGACGTGCTGCATGTTTTGCCTTTTGCAACTCGGGATCCCAGTTTTTCAGATGCTGTGGGTGTGTGATGGGGATGGGCCCGAGCGACAGAAAAGGGGTTTCATTTGTGCTTACATGGTGTCTAATTCAGGAAAAGAAATCTCTCTAAGTGGTGCATGGCTCTTTCAAGGCAAATTCCCCATAAAGAACATAGCATCCCTCTTTTGAACTGCAGACAACACACAGCTGAGGCTCCAGTTTGTTGAGCTACAGCCAAGGAGCGTACATGGGTGCAGGCAAAGGTGGCTTGGTACTATTTACGTAGCGCATTTCACCTCAGAGAATCCCCCAAGTTACCTATGCGGGAATCACTTCACCATCACAGATGTGCAGCCACCTCTGGGGTGGAACGTGGCAGCTGTTTACTATTGCACAGCAGCATTACTCAGCTATTTTGGACAGGAAGTGAAAACAAAACCATGCTCATCTGAAACCATGAGGAATTGTGTACTAGCTGGGTTGAAATTTAACCTCAGGCACCGGGACTAATACCCCTACTCTTGCCAAAAGAGTGCTGTGAGATCTTTAATGTCCCTGAGTAGTCAGCAGCTCAGTTTTACAGCTCATAGAATCATAGAATATTAGGGTTGGAAGAGACCTCAGGAGGTCAACTAGTCCAACCCCCTGCTCAAAGCAGGACCAACACCAACTAAATCATCCCAGCCAGGGCTTTGTCAAGCCTGACCTTAAAAACCTCTAAGGAAGGAGATTCTACCACCTCCCTCGGTAACCCATTCCAGTGCTTCACCATCCTCCTAGTAAAAAAGTTTTTCCTAATATCCAACCTAAACTTCCCTCACTGTAACTTGAGACCATTACTCCTTGTTCTGTCATCTGCTACTACTGAGAACAGTCTAGATCAGGGGTCCCCAACGCGGTGCCATTTTTTTGCGCTCGGGGTGGGGTTTTTTTGGGTTTTTTTGCTCCGCCGGCAGCGCTTGGCGCCCGCCGGAAGCGCTCGGGGTGTTGTTTTTTTTTTGCTCCGCCGGCAGCGCTCGGGGTTTTTTTTGTTTGTTTTTTTGGCGCCTGCCGGCAGCGCTCAGTTTTTTTGTGTTTTTTTTGGCGCCCGCCAGACGAAAAAGGTTGGGGACCACTGGTCTAGATCCATCCTCTTTGGACCCCCCTTTCAGGTAGTTGAAAGCCACTATCAAATCCCCCCTCGTTCTTCTCTTCTGCAGACTAAATAAACCCAGTTCCCTCAGCCTCTCCTCATAACTCACGTACTCCAGCCCCCTAATCATTTTTGTTGCCCTCCGCTGGACTCTTTCCAATTTTTCCACATCCTTCTTGTAGTGCGGGGCCCAAAACTGGACACAGGACTCCATGTGAGGCCTCACCAATGTCGAATAGAGGGGAATGATCACGTCCCTCGATCTGCTGTCAATGCCCCTACTTATAGAGCCCATCTGTAACGTGTGATCGTGCCGGGGCAGGTTTCAATTCTGACTCAGAGAAGAGCGCCACCTTCCGGATCACTAGCACAACTTGTGGCAGCACCCTGGTTTTCCCCCCCACCTTGTGTTCCATCGAGTATTAACAAGCACACCCCTGCTTAGGCCTCATGAGATCACAGCCCAGTGTGCCTCAGCCCTGCGTATTCAAGAGCACTGCTTTCCAGAGAAAAAGTCCTAGCGCTGCTAGAGAAATAGGATCTCTGTAAAGTGGTCAAAAAATTCAAACTTTGAAATTTTTCAATGAAAAACAAAAACAAACAACATTTTCAACCAACTCCAATTTCCACCGTCCTTATCTTACCAGGCTGAAAAGGACTCAGGATCCCCCGCATTCTGAGTGTTCATTGAACAAGACTATTTAGAGTCATTCTTTTGAAAATGTTGCCACATATATGCCAGCCTGCTAGAGACAGGCTTGGGTGATCTATTAACAAATAAATAAATGCATAAATCAGAGTCTCCTATATTTGATATCTAGTTAAGATAACCCCCTGACTACCGTAGTACTGCGTTCCTGCAATGCAATTCACATGGGATGCCCTGGGAACATCACTCGGAAACTTCAGCAGGTGAAGAACACGACTCACAAACAGTGCTATGGGATCTTTAATGGCCACGCGGACCAAAACGGGCCTCCGTTTTTATGGCGTCTCAGAAGACCCACACATCATAAACCTCCAATACTCCATCTGATTTACCTTAGAAAGGTGGAGGATTGAGTTGCCCATGCTGGGATTAGAATTTCTGGTTCCAAGAGAGTCTAGGGGCATTCCATGCCTAAAGCTAAGCCAACCGAGTTTGCACAGAGATCTTGTACCAGTCACAAGCCTGTGTGTCAGCTTCCCCGTACATACGATAAGTATAGGATATACTTACCTCAGCTGGGGGTTATGCGACATAGACCTGTTTGTATCTGAGATGCAGCCATCAGTGGCCCAAGTGTAGATGAGGAAAGCTGCTATTTGCACCAGCCGAACGGATCCCTACTCACCGGCCACCGATTGCTGAGTGTTAACTCCAAGCATAGACAAGGCCTGACTAATACTCGGTAAGTGCTCGGGGATCCTTCCTGTTGTTATGACCCTTACTTGTTGTTATGAAAGATACAACCAAGCTGGTCCACAAGCATTGCCACCCATACGAAGGCCCCACTACAAAGGGAAACTTGCTCTGCTCTGTTTGCAAAGTCTTTGCCATCCTCTACCATCCTTTCAGCTGCTGATGAAATTGGTTTCTCATCTCTCTCTCTCTCTCTATGGAGGCAATGAGAAACCCCAGCATTTGTGATATCTCTGGTGCCAGGTAAGGAAGGCATCTTTTTCCTTTTAACTTGCTGCTGTATATATATTGTTTCCTTGCAGTCTATCTTTAGGTTATAGCAGTTCACAGGGTTTTTCAGCAGATGTGTTATTCAATTACTTCAGGGCTTTTCCATTTGTAATATTATGAAGCAATGATAGCCAGCAGACTTCACCTGTCTTTTAGAGATAGCCAGCCTGGTAATTTTAACTCTGCCCATTTTATCCACACCAGTAAATCTCATAACATGGTTATAGAGAGATTCCAATTTTTGTAGCCGCTTCTCCCGGGAATTCCTGTATACAATATTGCCATAGTCTGTAATGGACATAACCTGTGATTTGATTAATGTTTCCCTAGTGAAGAAGTCAAAGCATTTCATGTTCCTATAACTGGTTTGCAGCTCTGCAGTAAAGGTCTTTGGTGCAGCAGAGAAAATAATTGCAAACGCAGCCCCAGTCAGAATATATAATCCCCTCACAGCAAGGGTCCAATTCAACAGAGTTAGACTGTCTGCGCAGGGGGTTGCGGCAGGATTTTCATGTCAGGAGAGCGGGATGCACAGAAAACAAGGTAATTTCAGTGGTTTCATATTCATGAATCAGCCTCTTTGTACAGGGAGCTAATTCGCCATTGCGCGTCCTAGGGGCGCAGTCTCCCAAGATTAGGGAGAAAACAGCGCGCGCATTCAACTGATCCCACCTCCCCAAAAACAAAGAGCCTCGATTTGTGCCAGAAGAAAAGGGTGAGTCATTTTACATAGTGATGCATTTCCCAAAATCTGGCACAATGCCCAGTATTGGGACCCGTCTCGGGGATTTGGAACCTCTAAAATAGCCCATCTGTCTTCTGCCTTGCTGCCAATCCCTGAGTTATCAAAGTGTTTTATCACACAGATCGATCATGTACGTCCAAGTGCCTCCGAGACACAGAGCGTCTCCTCAAGATGACGACACAGGAGTGGTTCACAGCTGGCAACTGGGACAAGTCTTTTTAGAGATCACTTTTCTTCTATTGCCCTGTCTCTGGGCCTGATCCAAAGCTCACTGGCGTCTTTCCACTGGACTTCAGTGGGCCTAAGATCAAGCCCTACATGCCCAGGGGTTGCTTATGTGGGAGAGAGGGGGAGCTGGGGAGAGGGGCGCAGAAGAGCCAGCTCCCACACTAGCACTCTTCTCCCCTAAGGGTTGGGAGTCCTGGCCCCTGCTGCACCAGCTAGCAGAGGCAGCCTGCTGTGGTAGTGGACACTGCATGCATCTGGAGGGTGGGCGAGCTCCCCTCACACCCTGGGCTGCAATGTGCCTCCGTGGGCAATGCATCAACACCACTCCCAATGCAGGGCTGTGCCTTATAGTCTAGGTTACCTCAACAGACGGGGCCAGCCAGCCACCTCTTGCTTTCCTCGCTTCTTCTACATACCGATATACATGTGTATTTCATATGCACGTCTCTTACCTTGGGCTTTCGCCATAAGATCTTTGTTTCATAAGGAACACATTTGTTTCTAATCCGCACATGCAGCTCTCATTTCATTTAAACAAGGGCCCCATATGTCCATCCAGAGGCAAAAAATAAGTTTAAAAAATGGCCCTTGAGAGGAAATAAAAGCTCCTATTTCTTTGCAAATTAGTAATGTAACGATTTAGTCTT
This sequence comes from Platysternon megacephalum, assembly GCA_003942145.1. Classification (NCBI taxonomy): domain Eukaryota; kingdom Metazoa; phylum Chordata; order Testudines; family Platysternidae; genus Platysternon; species Platysternon megacephalum. The sequence continues at coordinate 389,556 of QXTE01000044.1, forward strand.
CTCCTAAAATCCAGCTGCAGTATTTGATTGACCTGTGGAACTCACTGCTGCAGGGTGTGTGTGTCAGACAACTTGGTGATGTGTAAAGAAGTATTTCTAAATGCACTTTCCAGAGATCATTTGGCATCACATAAAATGGAACTGATTGGTTTTCCAGTCAAGTCAAGGGGAGTTGGGCCTGCTTAGACCTGTGCTGAATTTGGCTCCCAGCCCCACACATTCCTCTTGCTTTAAAAAAAGGAGCCTTTTCTCCTGTCCATTGTTCTGAGCTTTGACCAGAGGACAACCTTATTGCTAATATTAACGGCAGAACCATACCTTGCTGCGACAGAAAAAAATATTATAAATATTTGGTATTGGTTATAAAATATAGCTGCCTGAAAGCACTTTCCTTTTCCTTTTTTGTCGCTGTAAATAACCACCTCATCACACAGCTGTGTCATATTGTCCTCCTTGGAGATCTTTGCATGTCCCCTTAATTCACAGACCTTTAATAGACCTTTTAAAGAAAATCTTCATCCTTATGTGTAGATAACTGTTTTCCCTTCAAAAGAAACTGAGCATACAGGAGAAGATGAGCTAGGAGGTATATGATCGCTGTATGTCACTAATCTATGTGGAGTGGGGGAGTTCTCTTGCATGCATTGGTCCATCTGTCTCCATCCAAAACACATACACCTTGACTATCAGAAAGAACTTCCACAAAGCTGGCCCTGCAGAATTCCAGGAGAGATTTAATTTGGTACAATATTTAGCACTTATGTAGCATTTCACATTGTGCAAACATTAAGAGCCTGCTTGTTCCACCCTTACTCATGTTGTACCACACTCTAAATGGGACTGCTTGCAGAGTAAAATACTACTCAATGGGAGGATGGTCAAATCAGGCCCCAATTTATTATTATTATTCTCCGTTTACAGATGGGAACACAGAAAGGTGGAATGACTTGCCCAAGTTGGTGGCAGGGCCAGGGTTATCGCTTGGGAGATGATGGGTCCCAGATATTATCATTATTTAATATTTCTATTGTAGTGATGGCCAGATCCACAGGCAGGATTGAACCCCCATTGTACTGTAGAAATGCACATGAAGTTACAGAGGAGGTGATGGTGGAGTACATTGGAGGAGGAGATGTTGCAGGGTCAGGCTGAGATGCAGGATTGAATGGAAGGAGGCAGGTCAGGAGTGAAGAGATTGATCTCCATGGCAATAAAGCCATACGAATGGCCATGCTGGGTCAGACCAAAGGTCCATCTAGCCCAGTATCCTGTCTCCTGACAGTGGCCAAAGCCAGGTGCTTCAGAGGGCATGAACAGAACAGGTAACCATCAAGTGATCCATCCCCTGTTGCCCATTCCCAGCTTCTGGCAAACAGAGACTAGGGACACCATCCCTGCCCATCCTAGCTAATAGCCACTGATGGCCTTATCCTCCAGGAATTTATCTAGTTCTTTTTTGAACCCTGTTATAGTCTTGGCCTTCACAACATCCTCTGGCAAAGAGTGCATTGTGTAAAGAAATAAATATCCATGTAAATTTAAACAGTCGGAATACAGAAGCCAAATGATAGGAACCTTTGAGAACTGGTAGCAGGACAGTGACCATGCCTCCCTTAGCCACCCTTCACTGTCCAGCCAACCCCAAGGATTGTGAGCACAGCTGCAGGGAGGAAGAGAAGGAAAATGCAAAGACATGCTCAGTTGTTGCATTTATCACTTTATTCATTCTTTCCAGAGTAGATTCTCCAACGCATATCCTAGAATATCCTGAAATCCTAGATACATGGAGCCATTCAGAAAGAAACACCAAGGAATTCTGCAAGTGTTTTGTTTCAATCAATATGCAAAGGGAACATTTTTTTCCTCCAAGTAAACCAACTTTGAAAGTCTTCCACTAAAACCTTATAAAATCCAACTATAGTAATAAATTAACACTAGATTAATTCAAAGGACAAGTTATCCCCGCTCTGCGTGCCTTCTAATCCATATCTCCAAGAGGTCATTTTAATTATCATGCTGTCACCCACTATTCATTACTCTGCTTATAGAGCCAGGAAAGCAGCACTGTGCCTTTTAGATGCATTGGTATTCATCCTATTAAGGCATTTCACCCTCCTTAAAAATGCACACAGTTTAACCCTGTAACCTTGAAATGCTGACAATATTGAGTTTGTTTTTATCATTTTCCTTCCCGTGGGTCATCTTATTTCTTGTTCTCAACTTGTTTCCTATTCTCCTGTCTCTCCCCTTCCCAGAAATTAAAAAAAAATCAGGTTGATGGATTGTATTTGACAACATCTGTGCATTTACAGTTTTGTCGCTTTCTTGGGACTTGCTTCTTTTTCAGATCCAAACAGGGTCATATTCTGCCCTCATTTACACCCACCATGAGGCTCTGTGTGTGTGTGTGTGGGGGGGGGGGGGATGACACAACTGATGCACAGGCTGTAGGTTTGGCTGTATATTCAAACATCGCCGTATAGCTGTGGGTGAGACCTGTACCTGAGCCACAGAACTCGAAGCCGTATCTTCTGCCCTGACTCTGCCTGCTCTGGGCTTCCTTGTCAGTGCAAAGCTGCCCTAATGGGCCAGCCAAGCACTCTCCTAAGAAAGGGGAATCCTCATGCCACATAGAGCCATGTACACTCACCAGACAGGGGCATGTTGGGGACAGGATGAGGATATTCCGAGGGGCGTGGAGTGCCCGACGCTTTGCCAGATGCCCAGCTAGTGCCGCAGTCCATGTGAGACAACTGCAGCCAGTGTAACAAACTAAAGCTGCTTTCAATTTTGCCTAGGGCCTTTTCGGCGCCATGGCCAGCCCAGGATCAGGGATCAGCAGCTGAGAATCTGGCCCTAAGATCCAGATCTAAACTTCCCCAGGGTTCGGGAATGGATAGGTCGAGCCCATCACTAACATCTGGTTTCATGACCCCATAGAACCTGCAGAAGGTGATCACAGAAGGGAACAGTGATCAGGTTTCAACTCGCTTTCCCTGAAAAGCGGAGGGACACTTCAGGTCGGTCACATGAGGCCTAGGGAGAAGGCTGCCCGCTGGAGATGGCTTTTAGCACAAGTTTCAATGTGTGTAGATACTATGGGCCAGACTAGCTTGTGGAGGTGGGGGAAGAAGAGTCAGGGGGGGTCTCCCTATGCTTTTCCCCTCACCCCCGTCACGAAGTAACCAAGAGGGGGAGGCCGATCAATGCTGCCAACAGTTTGTATTGAACTGGGAGCAGGTCTGGGCGTATTCCTGTACATTACCCAGCAGCTGCTTGGGGAACACAGGCTATGCCTCGTATACAGGTCTAGCCTGGGCTGCTGGTGAGTGTAATGCCTGGAACGGGCTTCTGCAGGCACAATAATGACCCCAAAGGGCCCTACCTGGGCACCACACATCCTCCCCCATCACAGCTCAGCTCATGCTCTGTGTGCGAGAACCATCACACACATCGGTGTGCATGCGTCTCTCGCAATTAACAGTGCAACAGGAGTCTCTCATGACAAGATCTGATGGAAGAGCAAAACTGTGTGCCAGGAAATGAAGGATGGCACAACGCGGGGTACACAGGAGCATGCCTGCCTACCCCCATGGGCTATTTCTAGACACGGTAGCACACGGTAACTGCAATAGCACATGAGACTTGCATAAAGACTTCTGAATTTTACACTAAAGGAGTAGACATTGCACTGGGTGATGGGGGGCTTTGAATTGTTTGCTCAGTGAATCAACGACTCCTTTAAAGACAGAGAAGGGGAGAGGTTTGGGGGTGTCCCCCCTGCTTTGTAACTAATGGCTGTTCAGCTGCAGTTAATGATTTTTGTCAATCAATCTGTTCACATTTTTCAGAGCTGCGCCAAAAGGCCGGGAACTGATTTACCATTGGTAAAAAGAAAATCAAGAGTAACATTTCTAGCTGATTTCGCCTCCCCCCGCCCCCACCCCTGACTATTTGTTATTTTACTTATCTGGGGGGAAAAGAAAGACCAATTTCAACCCCCCAAGGGGCTGATCCGACTCCACTTCCACGGCGCCTGCTTCCCAATGTCCTTATGACGAGTGAGAATGCTCCGTAGGGTTCGTCTGGCTTCTCTTCTCTAGCTTGCGGCCTGGGTGGCTATTGCCTGGGCCCCGCTGGGTGGCACATTTAAAGGGGGGCATTTTTTCTTTCCTGAAGAAGGAAATGAGAGGGAAGAAAACCATTGTGAAGTAACACAGTCTTGCAGCAATGCATAAGCCACACGTTTGAGATGTTCTTAGGAAAACCCTTGTGCAGAATCGCTGAGTAATGAGTGTGTTTGCAAGTGAGACTTCAACTGGAGGTCTAATTTATTACAGACCAGTGCAGGATTATTCCCTCCAGGAGTGTTTTCTCCAATCGAACTTTATATATTCCTGGTGATGGGGGTTCTACCTCTTCCGTTTGGAGAAGGGTTCTACCTCTTCCCTCATTCCACTGTCTAGTAATCTCACAGCCATTTTTCCTGGTGTTCAACTAAAACTTCTCTTTGCTTTATTCCACGCAATTTCTCCTAGTTATACCCCCTTGCACCACTGTGAGTATTTCTCCAACGTGTATGTAACCCACCGGTGAATGTGTGTTACAGGTCCTGCCTCTATGCCAATCCATAGAGGATATGAGTTGTTATAGCAGCTGGTTCCAGAGCCTCATTCTTCAGCTCAAGTCATAGCTGCTCATGCTTTTAGCTCTGGAGGTCCCCATTTCAGTCTCCGAGATGGTGGCCATCACACGTATGCCCTTTCCCCCACTACTGGCAGACACACGTGTCCTCTGAGGGCCTGTCTACACAGCGCCACAGTCCAGACTAGGGGTGTGTGAATTGCAGGGTACTCTAGCCGTCCTGTGTAGACCCTGCTGGTGCGAACAGAAAGGTGCCAAGTTCTCGTGGACGTAGTCACGTTCAGCCAGGACTATGTTGACAGGAAGCTTTTCGTTCATGCCAGCTGGGTCTACACAGGGCAGTTCGAGCGCAGCACGTTAGAGCACAATTCACACCGCCGTCATCTGGACTGCGGCACCGTGTAGACGAGCCCTGAGTCAAACTATTTATATTGAATACTGTTCAAATGTTGTCCGAAGTCAGCCCCTCCAGCCTCAGTGACATTTGATGCTCTTCTCCGAATTCCTTCCAACCTCTCTAACCTTGAGCTTGCTAATGCAAAGTTCATCCGTGGGCGTAAAACAGCTGGAATTTCCTTGGGCTTCTTTGCCAATATCACGATAGGAATTGAGAGTGCTTCAGCTCTTGGGCTGAATCCTGTCACCACGATGGGTCCTCTCTCTTTCCACCGGATGCTCAGCACTGGGCAAACTCTGCTGCCAGTGAAGTCCAAGGGAGTTGCACCACCGACTTCAATGGGAGCAGAGACAGACCAGCTCAGAACCCCTGTGACTCCCCACCCTACACATCCAGGCCCTACTTAGATTATTAAGACTCAAAGCCTTGGAAATGTCTCATTTTCTTTTCATCGCTTTTGCTACTTGTTTACTTTTCTGCCCTTCGCCCTCAGCTTCTTCAATGAAACAGACCTAGATAGTGTCACTTTTGTTTCTAGTCTGTTTCACTTCCTGCTTCTCACGCCCAAGCAGAGTGCTGTCCTGGTTGTGCCCAGCACCGCAGGGAAGTGTTTGCTACTCTTATTTTTAAATGAGCCTCTCTCCGTTTCATTCTTTAAAACTCCCGAGACATTTAACTCCTGTTAGGTTGTAATGCCCCTCTCTTTTTTAAACAAAATCTAGTGCTGGACCTAACTAAATCAATATCCTCCACCCCGGATTCTGATGCCACTCATGCAGCTCCTGGCAGTTGTGGGCCTGCAGTGCAGAATTGGGCCTGAAAAGTGGCAAAAGCGTTACATGATTTAGGCTGAGTTCTGCCTGTCCAGCTGCTGCATCTGGGAAGAAGCTGCAGAGCCCAAGCAGGGGTACCCTAGGCATCTTCCCGTTGAAAGGCAGAAACGTCTCTCGGGTGCTGGAGGAGCGCAGTGCAAAGAGGCATTTGTACTTGTCCCGCCCTGCCCTCACACGCCCGCTCTGGGGCGATTAGTGCTGACAGCAGTAGCACTAGCCAGCACCCCATCCGCTGAGCTCTGCAAGCTTGCGAGTGAATTATGGCTGCCCTCTGTGCAAGGTGCATTCAGCGGAGGAGAAAGGCCTCCCTGTACGTGCTCCCCATCCGGCACACCTGCACTGGGGCGGCCATAACTTACCCCTCTGCCTGGTTCACAAATAATATCCTTCTATTTCATCTCTTCCTTATCTTGGCATGGCACGTAATTATCTCTCTCTAGCCAACCTGGCCATTGGGCAGCCATAAAACCAGAGACGACTTTTGATTTTCTTCTCCGTTATAAACCGAGCGATCGGTTTCCAGCCTGACTAGAGAAAACAAAACATGTCATCAACCTGCTTCACGATGACTGATAGGCTTGGATCAACCCTCCGTGCTGCCCTCACTGACTCAGCTGCCTTATTCTACACAGTCTGTATTTCTTGAGTCTCTCCCCGATGAAGTAGTCCATTTAGCTGTCATGCTGCCAATGCTGTTTGTTCATCCGTTGCTGCTCTGAGAAGATACAAACAGAGCTGGCCCCAGACTCCTGGTCTAATATTTAAGTGATCAGCAACATCCTGCCTATCCTCTAAGCATCGCCTCGAGGAGTATTATTACTTATATGGACCACCACAGCGCCTAGAGGCCCAACCAAGATCACGCTCACGTTGTGCAAGGTGCTGTACAAACAAGTAATGAGAGACAGAACCTCCTTGGGGCAGGTATACAACTGAAGTAAACAAAGGGGGGGAAAAGTGAAGTGATTTGTCCAAGGCCACACAGCAGCTCTGGAGCAGAGCTGGGAAGAGCAGCTAGGTCTCCTGATTCCTAATCCTAGGCACTGAACCAAGTTGCCGCTACTCCTTGATGTCACATTGATAATATGGAGGGATCTACTTTCACTCGGGAGCTGTAACTGCAGTTGGATATTGGTTAGCTCCTTTGTTTTTATTAGTAGAAAGATTTGTCAAAATAGATGTGAAAATAATGGACGTTTACATGGTACTTCCTTTTGCTAAATCGCCATCCTAAGGCACAATGATGTTTTGAAAAGGGGACTGTTTACATTTAAATAAAACAATTGGTTTGGCGTGGAAATGGGGGCCTCATGAAACCTAATGTGCCTGGAGATTGAATGGAGAACGGGCTTTTTATGTTTTATTTGATTAAATCTTAATGTTTCTGGGCTCAGTGATGGAAACCGAACCCCAACAGCAGCTGCAGGAAATGCTTAAGAACAAACAAGAAACTGATCAGAAACAAAGGGCCTGATTCTTCACAGCATCACTCCCTCTTTACTCCGGTACAAATCCTTTGATGTCTATGCAGTTACTCTGGCCTCAAACTAGACTAGCACAGTCCAGAACCATCCCCAGAAAGTGAAACTGACCAGTCTCATTACTCCTGGTCCACTGAGTGAAGTGAGGAAGTACAACAATATGATCAGGGGCAAGAAGATAAAACAGATCTTTAAAACTCACTCATTTTTAATAATCTAGGGTGTTATTTGCAACACAGATAAGGGAAACCGAACAGTGCTTAACCTTTCAGCCGCAGCAATAGATCTTACGGTGTGATTTTTAGATGTAATCTAAGTACCTGGTGAACTGTAGCCTCTGCTGATTCATGAATACCACGCACACTGTTCACTTCAGGTCCATACGACGAGGTGATTTTGGAAATACAATAAACTGACAGCAGCCAGTGATCTAACTATGGCTTTTAGTAGGTGCACATGATCATTAATGTTACAGTAATGGCAAACTGTTCTGCAAACTTAACTCCCCCGGGCACTTGGCATGCCAGTTACAAGGCCATATTTAGGTCAAAACTTGCAGTCAACTTACTATGTATCCAAAACGTACCTCTCCAGCAATTTAAACACAGTCACCTTTATGGCTGAAATTTGCCACACTTGATTGCGCCCTAAAAAAAAAAATACATTTCTGAGGTAAGGAAGTGTGGAAAAAAACTTTTCCTGGGGTATAAAAATTTGAACCACTCTAATTTCAACAGGAAAAATAGTTCAAGTCTGCAACTTGGCATTGGCATAGTCCACACTGATGACTAGTGTCCTAGTGCCTTATTTTTCCCCCCTTGTTTGCAAAATGGGGCTACTACTTCAACTTACATCAGCTATCTAAGCCAGACAACAGAGAGCCAAGATCACATGTGCCCTAAGCCCAATGTATTAGCCGTTGTTAACAAATGCAAAAACTGTCGGAGTCATTCTAACTCTTTAGGAATTTGTAATTCTTAGGCTATGCAAATGGTCCAGTAAACTCAAGAACGTGATATACAGGTCTGTCGCATCTTACGCGCATTTAACATGCGCGATTTCAGCTTTACGCGGTTGGCAAAAACAAACGAACAAAAAAAACAAAGAGAGAAAAATAACAATTTAAATACTGTTCCTGTAGTGCAGGCGATTCCGCCTGCCATTACCCTCAATGGAATTTTGACTATACGTGGTTTTCGCTTTACGCGCTGACCGCGGAACGTAACCCCAGCATAAGATGAGACAGACCTGTATATAAAAGAATAGACTTTAGAAAAAGACAGTACATAATGGAGGGCAGGTTCTTGCCTCGGGATTCACAGTGCAAGCAAGACACCGTCTTTGGTCTTGGGCACTTTTATACACACAGATTATAAAGTCATAGAATTCTAGGCCAGAAGAGACCAACAGATCATCTCGTCCGATCTGTATATCATGGGCCTATNCGAACAAAAAAAACAAAAAGAGAAAAATAACCATTTAAATACTGTTCCTGTAGTGCGGGCGATTCCGCCCGCCATTACCCTCAATGGAATTTTGACTATACGTGGTTTTCGCTTTACGTGCTGACCGCGGAACGTAACCCCAGCATAAGATGAGACAGACCTGTATATAAAAGAATAGACTTTAGAAAAAGACAGTACATAATGGAGGGCAGGTTCTTGCCTCGGGATTCACAGTGCAAGCAAGACACCGTCTTTGGTCTTGGGCACTTTTATACACACAGATTATAAAGTCATAGAATTCTAGGCCAGAAGAGACCAACAGATCATCTCGTCCGATCTGTATATCATGGGCCTATTATGTGCCACAGGCAAAGAATAAAAGGGACTGAGGTGCACCAATGCACAAGTTTAGGGCGACCATATTTCCCTATGCTGAATACTGAACACCTGGTAAAATTATTCGCATTCAAGCGAGTACAACAGCAATCAATCAGAACTCTGCAGTACAAAGGTTCAAATTAACATCAAGTTGACTGAGCCCATTAAATAGAAATACTGCGTAGTTGGATTCTTTTTATTTACTTCTTATCTTTAAGGCTTTAGGGTTCACACCGGGAGAGGTGACACACGCATACTCCTATATACCTCTCTCACACGGGTGAGGGGGTGTGACCAACGGACCCTCCCCTCCCTGCCCTGCGCTCTCTGCCCTCCATGCCTGGCTGGGCCCCTGGGACGGACCCACCTCTCCTGGTACCTGGGACAGTGTCTTCCCGAGGCAACATGTGCGGGGGCACGCAGGGTCACATGCCCCCCTCCCCAGATTTCTGCCAGGGTTCACACCAGAATGTGGCCAGCAGCAGCCTTTTGGCACTGTGCAGGAGGGAAGGGAAGGGAGCTGCTTCCAGCCACAGGGAAGGGATGACCTGGCCTGTGTCTTTGCAGAGTTCATCTCTTCTCTCCCCCCTCCCCCCTGCTCCCCTGTGGCTGGAAGCAGCTTGTCCCTTCCTGCCCGCACAGCATGGAAAGGCAGCTAACACCTCCCTTCCTGATCCCTGCAGGTGACTGGCTAAAGCCCTGAAGCATGAGATTTTAGGAACATAAGACGTAAACTGGATGGGACCCCCTACCCATCACAGGCAACCCCATCATACAATCCCACTCCTAAATTTGTCCATCTCTCTCAAACCTAATTAAGTTATTTGCCCCCACAACTCCAATTTGGAGGATGTTCCAGAACCTCATCCCACAGATGGTTAGGAACCTTCTTCTGATATCCAGCCTGAATTTGCTCATGGCCAGTTTACACCCACTTTTTCTTGTGCCAACACAGTCCTTCAGCTTAAATTCTTCTTCACCCTCCCTGGTGTTTACCACCCTGAAGTATTTATAGAGAGCAATCAGATCCCCTCTCAGCTTTCATTTCGCTGGGCTAAACAAGCCAAGTTCTTCAATTTCTTCTGATAAGATAGGGCCTCCATTCCCCTGATCATCTTAGTAGCTCTTCTCTGCACCTGTGCCAGCTTGAATTAATCTTTCTTGAACATGGGTGACCAGAATGGTGTACCACATTCCAAATGAGATCTTACCAGTGCCTTGTACAATGGCATTAACACGTTAGTGGCTCATAGTCACCCTGTGATCGACCCACACACCCAGTTCTCTCTCTTCATCTCTTGCTTTCAACTCATGAGCTCCCAGCTTATAACAGAAGTTCTTCTTATTAGACTCTAAGTGTATCACCTTGCACTTTGTACTACTGAATTTCACCCCACTCCAATCTTCAAGGTCATCAAGATCTTCCTATACAATATTCCAATCTTCCTTTGTATTGACGATGAATACCACATGCCTACTTTTTGATCCTAGGTTTCTCCACAGACTAAGCACGCAACTGATAAGGGGTAGATTTTAACTAGTGACTCTGCAGCCTGCAAATGAAAGGGGAACGAATTTAATTGGATCTTATGTTGAAATGGCAAGAAATAGAGGGTTATACATGTCCACATGCCAGGGATCAAAATAGGATCATTGGAATTGAAAATGGTTACAAAACAATGGACTCTTCCTGCACTGCTGTAGGTGATGATCTACTTTTTACAATGTTTCCTAGGTATACAAGACGTGCATTTTCCAAACAAACAATTAACTGATTATTTCAAATGCTTCAGTCTCAGAGAGGCACATGTAACTGGCACCATGTTTGACATTGCAAAAGGATTTTCTGGGAACGCCTGACAGGTTTGAAAGATAAAAACAGAAATCAAATGGCACAGCAGATAATACAAGCGGAGGCACTGGCAGTTAGGTAATGTACATGTTCCAAACCTAGGCCAATTATAAACAATGAAAACAAATTTACCACGTTATAGGAATGGTCCGAAATCCCTAGACACTAGCTGACAAGGTATTGATTTTCTGGTGGATACAACTGCATATTTTAAGGACAAAAAGCACAAATTCAACCCCTCCTCCCCCTGTGTGCACACATGTGCGTGTACCATTGGCACCAGCTCATGCTATCATGGATGAGGGGCCGTGTGTCACAGTCCTGCCAGGAGGACTTGACATACTCACTGGGACAGAGCAATGGAAACACAATCTGCTGCACTTGGGGAAGGCTCCCGGTTACTGCTGTGAGAAGCACCATCTTTCACCTTATACCGTGTGAAAAAGTGATTATTCGGGTCACTGGCTGTTACAAAACCCCCGGAGGGTTGGGAGAAATCATTTCAGGTTGATCCAAAATGATTATTTAAAAAAACAAAATCTTGCCAAGCAAAAAGTCGAAACCAATGTTTCAGAGCCATTGAGCCATTTTGTTTGGATTTAAAGCTTTTTCTTTTAACACCGTTTATATAAAATTGAAGGACATTTCAAAACAAGACGTCATCTTGAATCCTAACATTTCGTTTTGAAAAGGGTGAAACCAAAGGTGACCATTTTAATCTCATTTATTTTAACTGAAACTCTTTGGCGAAATCGACATGATTTTGCGAAATATGGCGGTCTACCCAAATCCGCATTTTTCACCCCAAAAGGTTTTGGTTGCAAACTTTTGCCCAGCTCTACTTGCAAGTGCTTCTCGCTCGGTTGCAGGCACAACCACTGCTACGTGGGTGGTGTCCGTCTGTCTCTCCCCCATCCCATAGTGGCAAAATATCACATGTCAGGGCATATATATAATAGAACAAAGTCTGGACTAGACTGTCATGCTGACTACATTCCCACGTCCACCGCTACAACCCAGTCCAGGTGACCCAGACTTTGGGCCACCTGCACAGGAGCATAGGAACTCCTTCTGGGACTGAGGGGAGGAGAGGCAGGGAAGGGCTGGAGCTTTGACTCCAGTATCCCACTTGCTAGGCAGTAGCTGAGCCAGCAGGGAGGAAGGGATAGTAACGTTACCAATGGATGGTCCAGGGCAGCAGTAAATTACTCCCCTCTTTGTTTCCTGGAGATAGTACGTTCCCCTGGCCTGCTCCTGATGTGCAGTGTTTTTTACACCATCATTTGCTCAGGGGAGTGCCTCAAGGCATGATCTAACCATACGCGTTTTCTGTGGTTTGGGAGTACATTTAGTGTGTGTTTGAACTCCAGGGCTGCATTGTTCCAGCCGGGATTGTGATTTCTCAGCCCTTGACAGGGTAATTGTTGTAACGTGGTATTTTTGCGAACCCCTCCGCTGGAGGCTAGCCAAGCAATGCAAATCTCCCAGAACGCCGTAAATGGATCCTTTTCATTGAACCCACGCAAATGTGTCACCGTTTAAAACCTGAAAGGTTTTCTTTAACAACAGCTACAAGTATCGGGATCTGCATAATACGTGCAGATGCATGTAGGAGTAAACTGACAGATTATAATTATCAATAGAGAAGGGGGAAAAACAAAAATTAATTCGAGGCAAAACATATAATTTGCCTTTAAACTGTAAGAGCGCTTCCATTTCCAATGCAATTTGCCGCCCTGGAAATCAGATTAAAGTTGTTTGAATTCTCAGCAATTTTTTAAAAATACATTGACCTACTTGGGAAAGTAATGCAGATTTTTAGAAACTGATGTAGCCTGGTGCTGTCTGAACACAAAAGAGGAGGCAGCAGGTAAATGATACTGTCACGAGGCATCATTTCTGTGTTAGCTTGTGACGTATCCCAAGGCATCACCCATGGATGGCTACAACCTGACAAAAACTATTTCCCCATGTTTATTTCCCCCCCACACACACACAGTTCCTCACACCTTCTTGTCAACTGCTGGAAATGGGCCATTTTGATTACCACTACAAAAAAAGTTTTTTCTCTCTCCTGCTGGTAATATCTCACTTTAACTGATCCACTCTCGTTATCCCATTGTTTCATGTTCTCTGTGTGTGTATATATATATATCTTCCTACTGTATTTTCCACTACATGCATCCGATGAAGTGGGTTTTAGCCCACGAAAGCTTATGCTCAAATACATTTGTTAGTCTCTAAGGTGCCACAAGTACTCCTGTTCTTTTTGCGGATACAGACTAACACAGCTGCTACTCTGAAACCTATAGAATATTTGTAATTCATGCTGGTGACACCTGTTGTTAGGACGTGGGAACTGCACCTACCACAGCATTCCCATGTCATCATAATACAATTCACAAGAAGAAGTTTGCTAGTCTCCTCTTCTGGGAAGGATCCTGATTTGTTAATGGGAAATGCTGAGAACGGGTTTGTTTTCTCCTTATATTATTTATGTGATTTCCTCCCGCCCCCCTGCTTATGGGCAGTGTGTAGTGGAGAGAGAAGGAAAATACACCATTTATTTAGCAGTGTCTGTGCAGGAAGCACTGCCAATAGCACTTACAAACTGGATGCTTTTCAGTGTCTCAGGAACTAACTAAGTCTACTTGCTACCTCTTGTGTAGAGAAGTGTGAGCTGTTGACATTACAAGCAGCCCTAGGAGGTTAAGAGCCCTGAGCCCTCTGTGGGCAAGAGAAGCAGCCTGACTTGCAGATGCCTCTAGGAGGGCTCCAAGGAAGTCTCTCATTAAAGTCACAAGTCAGTTTTATTTCCTATTAACAAGGCACCAAAGGAAGGAGTGGAGGCACTCCAGCCGCTCACACCACTCTTAGCGGCTGTGGCCGTTTGTCAGTGCTGCTGGAATGTACATCTGGAATCGGAGTCACTTTTCCATCAGCAGATGTGGAAGACGGTATGTTTGACTTGACTATTTCTGGCCTATGGAGATGGTTAATTGAATCGAATTTGCTGAAAGGTCCAGAAAGTCGGTTTTTCAATTAAAATAAGCATTTGGTGGGCAAACCATTGTCTTTTCTTGTGTCATGTCACTGTACCAGAAGGGCAGCATGGCTAATGATGCACCAATCTCATCTCTTTCAATAACCAAGGACTCGTGGCTAAAACACATAGGGACAGATTCTGATCTCACCCCAGGTAAATCAGAAACAACTCCACTGGAGGCAGTGGGATTTTTCAGATTTATCCCAGTATAACTTATATTGAAGTTTGACCCATTGGGTGCGCCCATATGCGTTTTCCTTCTACGGTGTATAGGAACTGACTCCCAACTCTCCAGTACAGTTTATTACTAGCATTAGGATACCAGCTGCATGATTTACCACACTCTGCACTGCTCCTCTAGCTTCTGTCTGGTAGCACCAAAGCTGGTGGGCGAATATAGAATCATAGAATATCAGGGTTGGAAGGGACCTCAGGAGGTATCTAGTCCAAGCCCCTGCTCAAAGCAGGACCAAACCCAACTAAATCAGCCCAGCCAGGGCTTTGTCAAGCCTGACCTTAAAAACCTCTAAGGAAGAAGATTCCACCACCCCCCTACATTTATATTGGCTGCCCTAATACTATGGAAGGAGCTGGTCCCGGACGTTCCCTATCTGAGACAATCCCTGCTGGCCTTTAGAAACACAGTGAAGACCATTTTAGTCTGTACATGTTCTCGTGCCTGAGGAGTGATTAGGGAGATGTTATGGTATGTGAGGTGTATTATCTGTATCCTATTGTATTTGCAAAGCATTGGATGGAACCTCAGCACCTTAGCAGGAGCACCTAACAGTTACAATTATTATTCTCTGTTGGAGCTAGATTGTGGCTTTGCTACATGCCTATGTACGGGATGGCATGGAGCAGTGCTGTCCCAGGAGCAGCACAGGGAAGAAATTGTGCCTTGGAGGCATAATTCCCTCCCTGCTTCCCCATTGGCCCAGGGAAGGGATAAATTTTCTGCTATCCTACATCCCCAGTAAATGACTACATCCATCCCTTCACTGTGCCAACTCCACTGCACTCACTGGAGAGTTGGAGGAATAGTCAGGGCTTCACCTGTTCTTCAGCCCTCCCTGCCCACCTGCTCCATGTGGGAGCTGTCGGCGTGAAGTACTCTCGTTATCCGTACTCTACTCCTGCACATGCAGAACCAAGGCCTGGGCAGCCCAGGTAGGGGTGTGAAGATGGCTCTTACTTCTCCTGACAGGCATGTAGGCCAAGGAACAATTGAGCCCTTAGGCACAGATTCCCAAAGGTATTTAGGAGCCTAACATCCACTGATTTCAGTGGAAGTTAGGAGCCTAAATATCTCGGAGGAGCTGGGCCTTAGTGTTCCTCCTAAAAACAATCACAAAATGTTTTACTAAGAGGCTTCCCAGAGTTGGATGCAGCAGCAAATAAGCAGAGTGAAGAACAACATAGGAAGATGAAGAGGAGGAAAGAAAACAGCTGTTTAGTGATCTCTATGAAACAAGCTGGTGGTCTCAGTCCCAATTCCCATAGCCTGTGTGAAAACTGGCCACAGTATTCTTGATGCGGTTCTTGAAGTGTACAGAGTAGGGATTTAGAAAGACCACTACAGAGGGAATTTCACTAGCCAAGAATGGAAGCATCAAGGTATAAACAAGGACGTCAGCATAGGCTGGATCAAAGTAAGGAAGAATTCTGACACCATCTGGGACAACGTGATAAAGGAAGAAATAGAAGGAAAATACAAGAATGGGCTCAAGAACATCTCCAAGGCTCATACCCAATCCTACCTACCCAATCCTACCGGTACCCAAACATACCCTCACTCATATCCATAAACCCTATGAAATAAATGGCCTTTCCATCTTTACCAGGAGGTTATTACATATGGACCAAGGAGCACAGGAGCCAGTTCCAGAGTCCTGGGGTCCTCATGGAGAATGCCTAGTCAGCAGCCCACTTCTACCAGGGCCGGCTTCAGGCCGATTCGCCCGATTCCCTGGTATCGGGCCCCGCGCATAAGAGGGCCCCGCTCCCCCGGCCGGAGCTCCGCCGAAGACTTGAGCCCCACCCACCCGGTGAGTACAAGCCCCGCCCCCACGAATCAGGCCCCGCACTTTGTAAAGCCGGCCCTGCTTACTACACACACAAAATTATATTAAAAACATTATCAAGGTTGCAAAGCCAAGCACCCAACCATTAGGAAATGCCAGAATTAAGATTGCCTGTGCAACCTTCATTTGTCCCCCTTGTGGGTATGCATTACGATACAAGTCTTTAATTGTGTTTATTTATTTGGCATACGCAATCCGGGCAAGCCACGCCCCAGCCGTCTTATCAATGATGTTCAAGGCACAAAGACATCCAGGAAGTTGAGCCATTTTGCAGTCCTGCAAAACCGACATAGTGGACAGTCTCTAAAATGCCACCAAAATTCCACTGCAGCACAAATTCCTTGTCCGGTACGAAACCGGTTCCGAAGGCTTCGTGGCCTTCATGGTAAATCAAACCTGGTTTGACATAGAGTGGGGTCTGAAACAAGATACTCGTGGGATCACATATGACTTTTTCCACAGGACTCGTGACTCATTCCGTGCACAGAATGAACAGTGCTCAGTTCGTTAGCAGCTATTCAATATTTTGCTTTCTCTGCATTGTTCAATGTATGGCCCCAGGCCTTATTTACTTCACCCTATTCAAGCCCAACTCTGAAGACAGAATTATTAATTTCCTTGTGGCCTTTTCTGTGCCGCTCATCACTACGGTATACAAAGGCTTCACAAACATGACTTCCCTACGAGGGGAGGGGTGGTCCTATCTTCCGTTTACAGAGGGAGAACTGAGGCACAAAGAACAAACGTACCCACGAATTTTGGGCACCCAATCTGAAAAGCCTAGGACCTGATTTGCCAGAGTACAAAGCATTAAACAGCACTTTAGATGTTAGAAGCACAGCTCCTATTGGCTTCAATTGCAGTTGTGAGCGCTCAGCACTTCTGCAGATCAGACCCCAGAGTACCAAGTTGGACATCCAGAAAATGAGGAATGCACAATTAATGATCACCTGTGAAAAATGTGGTTTTAGTGACTCACCCAGCATCACATAGGAACTCTATGGCAGGATAGAATCCAGTTCTCCAGGGCAGCATTCAACTGCCTTAACCAGGAGACCATTCCTTCACTTATTGCCTCACTTACTACTTACCTTCCAAGTTCTGCAACAAATGGTGCAGGGGTCCTACAGACCACACAACCCCGATTCATCCCCAGAACAGGTCTATCCTGTGCACTGAATGAGGCCGGAGTCCCGTGGGAAAATACGATGTGATTATGCAATTAAAGACTGCATTATAATGCACACACACGAGGGCTGCCCAGGCAAGGTTAATTCTAGCATTTCCTAACTTTGAATGCTCAACTCTGCAATCATAACATGCTTTTAGCATCGGGTTTTGGGTGTAATTTCCTAGGTTTTAAAAAAGCAATCTGAACCCCCGCCCAGGAATCCCACCAGGTAGCATCACATTGACACCCACCAGGGTCACCAGCAGTGAGGCCCTTCTACCCGACATGGAAAATTCCAGTCCAAATGATCGAAGCTTGGCCAAAGTTATAAGCAACTGACCACAGGGACTTATAATGGGAAGTGTCAAGCAGCAACTTTAACAATAGGTGGTGCAACCGGCCCCACCTATAATAAGGTGGATCTAGCTCCAGCACTTCCCTTGGGGGGAGGGATAGCTCAGTGGTTTGAGCATGGGCCTCCTAAACCCAGGGTTGTGAGTTCAATCCTTGAGGGGGCCATTTAGGGATCTAGGGCAAAAATCTGTCTGCGGATTGGTCCTGCTTTGAGCAGCAGGTTAGACTAGATACCTCCTGAGGTCCCTTCCAACCCTGATATTCTATGATTCTAACACAACTGTGGCAGAATTTGAGTGTTACTGAGGAGCATAAAGGAGAAGAGCACAATAAGGAAAGGAAGCCACATACCCTTCCCTTTATCAACAGGTCTCTCATTAGAACTTTCTAAACTGTATTCTTCTGGTCTGTGTGCACTTAATACACCCTTAGATAGCAGCCTGTGGCTGCAGGGTGAGCTGTATCTTAGATTTAGTCCCTCTGAAATGTTCCAAGTCCTTCATGCTAAGCTGGTATGTTGTCTGCTCAAACAGCTCTAACAGACCAATGATTTCTAATTTTGAGGTCTCTGTTGCTTAATCAGTGATTCCCAGGACACATATATCCTCACTCCATAATGTGTCTAGCGTTTCCAGCAATGCTTTTAATTCATTAGTGCACATATGAGGACATTACAACCTTTCCCCCCCATTGGGTCATCTAAACACACACTTACATATTTCAAAAGGGAAGCTTAGCCTCTAGGAAAATAACCACTTCTCTCCCAGATGACGCGGGACCGTGGCTGTTTTTAAGGTGTAGAAGGGGATGCTGGTTTGGAAATCAGGGAAGTATTCCAGGAGCAGGGAACCAGGGAAAATCAGGACTTACTGCCTGAAACTAGTCCTAGTGAGAAATGATCCCTGAGCTCTGGGATGCACTTCCTTTGGAAGGTGAGCTAAAGGCTCAGACATAGGGCGGCGGAAGGCTAGCTGGCCAGATGCAGATGTCTATAGGGGTCAGGGAGGCAGAGGCGAGCAGCAGGCATGGAGCAAAGTGAGGGTGGGAGTTGGGTTGGGACACCCTGTGGTGGCAAAGGACATGGAAGAGCTGGAGGGAGCTGGTCTCCTGTGGGGAGGATGGGGACAATGACCCTTTTAAAGAGAAGTATGAGAAGTGGGAGGGGGCTGGAGTCCCCACTGAAGGGTGAGGAGAAGACGACAATTATCCTCATCCTGTAATGCACCACGGATGTGCACTAAGGGATGGGGGAGAAAGAGTCGAGTCGGTGGGTCTGAGATTAGTTTCTAGCCTCCAGGTGTTCACAACACAAAATGCCCCACCACAACTGACACACTTGTTGGCAGACTCAGCAGCGACTTCAAGGACTGACATCCCATCTTAACCTTAGCAGTGGCCCCTTCTGTACTGGACAGAGCCTCATTGATGGACGGGGCATGAGTTAGTACAAGGGAAATGTCGGCCTGCCTCATCTGCACAGCTTTTGTACCAGGATAACGATTTCACTTAGGGCAGTGATTTTTAACCAGAGCAGTTGTATCAGTGCAATCCCTCCTATGGATGCAATTATATCAGCATAGAGATGCCTCATGGGGAAAGCTGTTCCCTTTCATCCTGGAATAATGGCATCTGTGCTAGGAGGCAGAGAGATTGTACCACTTTATTTACTGGTAGAGTTAAAGTGGTACAACTTTTGTGGGTAAGTAGCTGGCTGGTGAGCGTGTTACAGGTCCCTCTGTGTGCCAATTTGCAGAGAGATGAATCGTTAGCGTCCCCCACTTCAGCTCAAGCTGTAGCTCTGGAAGCCTCTGGTTCAATTCCTGGTGCGTTGGCCAAAATAGTGGCCATCACATGTAAACAAGGCCTTCCACTTCCAATGGTCTAGTAGATCTGTTGGTAAACAGATGATTTTAAGTGGCAGGCAGCCTGGTCCAGGGCATTAGATTAGGTGTCAGGGAACCTCAAATCTGTTACTAGAGATGTCTTTGACTTCAAATGTAGCCAGGGGCAAGTCATTTCCCTGTTCTATGCCTAAAATTCTCCATCTGTCAGATGGGGACAGTGACACTTAACTCTTGCTGCTTTGAGATCCTCTGATCAAATGCGCTACAAAAGTGTCACAGACTATTATTATTATAAGGCCTGTCAATCCAGCACTGTTCAGCAGTACTAATTCCCTGAAACAACAATTGCTTCATGTATAGTAGTTGGCACAAAGGATCCAGTTAGTTTCCTTTCACATATTTATTAACTTTTTGCCGCCTTCCTTTCATGAGTATGGAGAATCTGGTAATGTTATAATGTATTTTCATAAACTGTAGTCAAAACACGTCCCGGTTCAAGTGAATATCTGTGCCATATAATTAGCCCTGATTACATAGATATTTGGTACCATTTTATATATTCAGATCCATTTCTTTTGTCACTTCCGAGCCAAGGCATAATTAAAGCCTCAAAACTCTCTTCCCAGTAGTAGCTCTAGGACTTTCTCCTTGAACAAGTTTCCAGTTAACATGACAGCTTCAAAGAAATACTTCATTTCATTCACCTGTGTGTGTGTGTGTGTGTGTGTGTGTATGTATATATACACACACAGTGCTGTCCTTAGGATTTATGAGGCCCTAGGCAGCATCATTAAACTGGTGCCCCTATGCCCGACTTGCTCTTAGCAACACAAACATAAGCTTACAGTATTGGAAAACTTGCCGCATGCACCTTATTAAAAACAGTTTAAATAAATTAAGCACACTATAATGCTGATGGACTATACTTGCAATAAAAGAAGTAGCGCTATAGAAAAAATTCTGATGTATTGACAGAATGATGCAGAGAGTCACAGTTCCCTGCAGAGACCCGACCCCCAGACCCTCTCCCTTCTGCCTAGTAAGGAGACTGCAGTGCATGCCGGGTGTGTGGGAGCCGACCCGCTCTTACCCGCGGTCCCGGTCATAGGCGCGGACTCCGTGGGTGGGTGCTTCGGGGCTGGAGCACCCACCGGGAAAATTTAGTGGGTGCAGAGCCAAGCTCCCCCTTTTGACCCTCTCTCCCCGTGCCTCTTGTGTGCCAGCAGCCCTGCGCATACCAACTCCTCCCCCTCCCTCCCAGCGCTTCCAGAGCGCCACGAACAGCTGATTCGTGGCGTTCAAGCTCTGTGAGGGAGAGGTAGGAGTGGGGATGGGGCACGCTCGAGGGAGGAGGTGGGGAAGAGGTGGGGCGGAGGTGGAGCAGGGGTGGGAAGAGGTGGAGCGGGGGCGGGGCTTGCGGGAAGGGGTGGAGTGGGGACGGGGCCTGGAGCGGAGGGGGGGTTGAGCACCCCTCAGCAAGATGAGAAATTGGCGCCTATGGTCCCAGTGGTGCTCTAAATTTTTGGGTGCCCTACAGAGCTGCGTATGCTGCATATGCCTAAGGACAGCCCTGTATACACACACACACACGCACAAAAGAGCTATGATCATATGTTATGTAAATAAGCCCATGATACAGATAGAAAAGGCATGTGTCTACTTACTGGGAGATTCTGATATATTTACTGAGATATCAGGACATTAACAACATGGATCACTTAAAATCTATTCCCTAAACATACATTGTCTTTGGGGTGAGTATTAATCAATATGTAGAAATTTACTGTAGTATGCGACTAGTAGTCTAGACAAAAGAATCCCCCCCCCCCTCCCAGTAGAGAGTTGTGGGGGTAACAAAAGAAATTGACACTGTGCAAAATGATTATATACATGTATATACTTCTCTTCTGGTGTATCTGTCTCTATAGAGATGGGCACGGATGTCTGATGAGATTACAATGCTTCTGTTAGCACTGACAGTGGCTCTTTAATTTAAAAAATAATCCTTATGCCGAGGTAACTGAGTTGTGCTACTGAAGGGCATTACGCTGCCAGGTGGTAATTAGGTTCTGTAATACATTTGGCTTCCCAGCCCCAGAGGCAGTGGACACTAGGAGTCTGGAAGAAATGATACATTCAGTTTCAGGAGAAGAGAGGAGGAAGATGCTAGATGCTTTTCATCGCCAGCCCTGCTGGTCTCTGCAGAAGGACAGCAATAAGAACTGCACAGCTAGTGATCCCCCTTCATCCCGGCCACAAACTGTTATGTCAAAGTCATCAGAGGAGAAAGGGAGATGGAGAATGTTTCAACAGTTACTGCAGCAGAACGGGTACAATCCAACCATGTCAATAAGCATCTGCCAAAATGGCTGCAAGTGGAACATACTTAAGACGCAGCGTTCTCAAAAGAATCTCTGACAGCTGATCTGTGGCCTAGACTGAAATGTGCTATAGAAATATTGTCACTAGAGCTGGTCAAACATTTTCCATCCGGACATTTTTCCCTCCGAAAATGCCGACTTTTCTCAACTGACGCATGTTCCTGCAGAAACCTCATTACAAAATAAATCAAAACCAAGTTTTGGCCTTATGGGAACAGAAGTTTTCAATTTGATATATTTCATATTATATATATATATATATAAAATAAATTATAAAAAAAAATAATCAAAAAGTCAGCACTGAAATATTTGGATTGACCCAAAGATAATTTTTTTTCTGAAAATTTAATTTGGCCGAAAATTTAGTTTAGTTTTTCTCCAAATAAGAATGAAAGCAAATGTCAAAATTCCAGACATTCCTAGGAAATGGAAATGCCAGTCCTGCTTGGTCTGCTTGTAACTTTCCACGGTGCTTTGTGTGTTCAAAGCATTGTATTTATTATAATCCTCCCCGGAGAACTAAGGGCTATTATCCTTGCTTCACAGACAGTGAAACTGTGTGTATTTCTACACTTCAGGCTGTGGGTGTCATTCCCAGCTCAAAGAGACATACCTGTGCTGGCTCTGTTTGAGCTAGTGCTCTAAAAACAGAAGTGTAATCACAGCAGTGTGAGCCGTGGGAAGGGCTAGCCTAATGTCTTGAATGGGATCGTATTCGGGGTAGCTAGCCCTTCGTGCATAGCATACCATCACGGCTACACAATATTTTTAGCGAGCTAGCTCAGTAGAAGCTAGCGCTGGTATGGCTCCTTGAGATAGAGCTGAAGGTGTAAATCCTAAGTGCAGATGTAGCCTGAGGCACAGAAAGGTGAGGTGAATTGCCCAAGGCTATGTAGCAGGCCAGTGCCAGAGCAGAGATGAGAAACTGGGAACTTGAAATGCTCCGCTCATGTCCTCTTTAGTTCACGCTGCCTTGTAAGGTGGTTTCACCCCATTTCCTAGTGGACATGTGTCTGCATCACAACAGCCATTACAACTGGTCCCGATGGCCGAGGCACCATAAATATACATGTGACTAACCCCAGGGACTGTTCACGGTTGTCAGATTAGCCGCCTGCTTCAGCAGAGAAGCTAAGCGTCAAGTGGACCTGAAGCGTCAGCTGTTCTCTCCCTGTTCGAAGTGATCCCTTCGTTCAGGGCTGAGGCTCATTGGCAGGGTGGTGTGTGGAATCTCTCACACTACTGCCAGTGCCAGACTTGGTCTGAAGAGAAACAGAGCTGTTTCCCCCGAGCACACCAGATTTCACTTCCAGAATGAAAGGTATTTAAAATACAGCAGGTCTGATTCTCCTCTCTCTTACACTGGTGTAAATTAGGAATAAGTCCATTGAAGACACTGCAGTTTGGTGTACAGCTAGCAGGAGAGAAGAATTCAAGCGTGATGTCTCCAAAATCCCTGGAATAATATTTTAGGCATAACCCAGGTATTTTTCAGATCGTAACTGCTTGGTTTAGAAAGAAATTTCCATAAAATAAAAAAGAATTAGAATTACAAACTTATTAGAAAGCCACAATCCCGTAGATACCTGCGAAATGTAGTCAGGAAGGGTATTAGAAACGTAGTCCTGGTAAAGCAAGAGAAACAAACGTAAAAAGAGCTGAGATTGCTTTCTGACCTACCGTGTACTGGGGATAGGTGCCAGTGGTCTCTCTGATACGGTGTTTAGCCGGTAGTAATCCAAGAATGTTCTGGCCACATTTCTCCCTAACTTCATATCTGTGAGTTTTTAGTTAAGGAACTTCTTTGAAAAGGACTTGGGGGTGAGGGGAAACAAGCAGAGTGTAAAGGTAAATTACTGTTATTTGATGCATGAACAAGTTTTACATTAACCATCCCACAATGCCAAAAGCTTCAGGGCAGGGTCAACAAAATAACTTATGTCAGCAGCTAAAGTGAGTGTCTTCTGGTTTGCTTCTTGTTTTCATAGGCAGAAAATATGTTGCCTGAAATCATAAAGGGAAAGAAACAGGTGTTTCTCTCTGATGTACTTCGCGAATGTCACTAGGATCTCAGCATACTTTCATCTCTCGTGAGGGAAAGTAAATACCCAAGAAGTTTAATCAGGCACGATCAGGGCCGGCTCCAGGCACCAGCTGAACAAGCAGGTGCTTGGGGCGGCCACTCGGGAGAGGGGCGGCACGTCCAGCTATTCGGCGGCAATTCGGCGGAGGGTCCCTCACTCCCGCTCGGAGCGAAGGACCTCCCGCCGAATTGCCGCCGCAGATCGCGCCTTTTTTTTTTTTTTTTGCTGCCTGGGGCAGCAAAAACCCTGGAGCCGGCGCTGGGCACGATGCACATTAACTTGCTTCTCCTGGTCCGGGTATCCTCCTGCAGGAAAACAGCCAGCATCTCAGCAGTACTGCCCTTGCCTCTAGGAGCTGAGATCTAGAATTTGATGGTATGAACTCTAAATGGTTCAGTACGCAACCTCAAAGTTGGGAGCTGAAACATTGGCTTGGGCTCATCTTGAGCTGCACACACCTGCTGACCTAGGAAGGAGCTACTGTACTTTGGTTCTGTGGTGTAATTCCTGACCTAGAGACTTGGATTTGAAAACAGAACTGGGAGGTACACAGTAGAGACTAATCCTTGGAACTGTGAACGGGGAGGGCATTGCACAAAATTACCTATCAGGCCTACTCTGTCTCTAGACAGCATGGGCTGTGGGGGTGTTACCCATATGTGTGTAATAGTCAGCCTAGCGGAAAATTAGCATAGCTGCAGTATAAGGTAAGTTTCCTTGCATTCTGACTACATATTACAGGGCTACTGCCTGGATGTGCATGGAAGTGTGACGTTAGAGAGTCAGAAGATCCCATCACTCCATAGAGGCAGCATCTCTTGGAAAGAGTTTTGTCATTGTTGCTGGAATTTGGGGATGGTTGGGTTTTTTTTTATGATTCTGCAGATGCTGAACTCAAAGCAGCAGCAAAGTTTATGAGTTCCAAGTAGCTGGAGAAAGAAGAGGAGAGGGCTGTTAAACATTTATGGCTTGATTTTATGCTCTCTTTCATTTTGCCCAGCACATTAAAAACACTGAGCAATAACTGGACCCAGTAAAGTCTCCAGGACATTTTGTCACAGCTAATGTCTTTAGATTCCTCTGCTAGAATCAGCCCCCACTGTCCTCCTCTTTGTCTTTCTTTGTTGTAGGTGCTGTGGTGGTGGGAAGTGCCTGACTGACAGCCCCGGGGAGGGAAGCCCTCTGTTTACACCTACAGAACAGGTGCAGCCTAGGCAACCATCATGCTAGCTTCTCCATGATACCCCACCATTGTGTTTCAGTGGAGAGGTCCATTTTTACAGCTGTCTCTTGTCAGTCTCCATGCCCCATACAGGCCTCTATGTCTTTGCTAAGGCTGCCAACTTAGTGGCATGGATACTGGACTGAGACTTACACATTCCCTATAGAAACTGTCACAGTTCAGGGCAACTGCACCTGTATTCCCTTGTCTGGTACAGCAAGAACACCCACTCCAGGTTCCCTAGCCGTTACCTCTCTGAGGTAGACACACGTGTCTGTCTCCCTCCTGACCAGGGTATTTGTAGGCTGCACAGTTCCATGACTAAACTGTGATTTTCCCTGCAAAAGACAGTCTGCCTAAACAGGCTGCTTGCTTCTCCCCGCAGAGACAGTACACAGTGTAACTGGTATCAGCAGTAGCGGCGCCGGCAGGTCCCGCCCCCAAATCCCGCCCCCAACAGCGGCGGCGGAAGGTCCCGCCCCCAAATTTCTACGGGCGGCGGGGGCGCAGGCGCCCCCAAAATAGCAGCGCCCTAGGCGACCGCCTAGGTCGCCTAATGGGAGCGCCGGTCCTGGGTATCAGTTATAAGTAACCATACAGCACTTCCTCTGCAAATCTATTTTATTCTTAAGGTAAAAGCACTACAGAGAAAACATTTTACAAACAACAAAAGAACCTACATGTGTCATAATAAGCTTAGCAGAGATCACCCCAACTGTCTCCACCATGGGCTCCGTCAGGTAAGTCCGTCAAGCCCCCCCGAGGGGTTCTCTTTTGTGGTCACAAGTTCATAGACTCAGCTCAGAACTAGCACACTCAGGAAAAGTTTAGTCTCTCCTTCATACAGTTCAGGGGTCTTGGACCTGGAGCTTTCAGGGGCAGGTAATTAGTAGACAATAGGTTTCCCTCCAGGGCGTAGCTTCAAAAGGCCTCCCATGTCCTTCGTAGGAAACCCTCTTCTCACGTATTACCTGAACAATTCTTGGAAGTTCCTAACATTTACATTAGCCAAGGCCCCAGAAAAGTTACAAACAATCCTACAATAACACCTAAACAACTGCATTCTTAATACAACAGACCCCAAAGATATGAAGCCTAATTTAGTAAAGTTTAACTTAATAAAGTTTTTCTTAATTCCATAAGGTTTGTCCAGGATATTGTCACAGAGACCACTGAATAGCTATCAAATGGGAACAACCTCAAATCACTAATGACCTATCTGGATTCAAACCAGCAAGCTAGAGGTGAAAAGCTGTAGATTCTATTACCAGTGTTGAGACATCCAGTCCCCGCCTTATTTTGATGGTCACATCATTGAGAGACTAGAACTTTCTACTTAGGTACTTATATGGCCCCCATACAGCCCAGGGGGAGGGATAGCTCAGTGGTTTGAGCATTGGCCTATTAAACCTAGGGTTGTGAGTTCAATCCTTGAGGGGGCCACTTAGGGATCTGGGGAAAAAATCAGTACTTGGCCCTGCTACTGAAGGCAGTGGGCTGGACTTGATAACCTTTCAGAGTCCCTTCCAGTTCTAGGAGATAGGTATATCTCCATATATTTTATCAACATATTATCTGAGCAAGTATGTAAAAACAGAAATAGCAGTAACAAAATGTCTCACTCTGTCCCCCTGCCCAGCCTGTGGGAAAATAGCCCGATTAGTTCATAGTGTGTGTGTGTGATAAGACCTTTTTGAGGAAAGCTAAAGCAAAGTGATGACATATGCTTAGTTCAGAATGCAATGAGGGGCTGGAGTCTGTTCTCACCCCACTGCACAGCAGGAGCACACTAGAGTGAAACCACTGCAAGGGTGATGAGAATTAACCCCTCCATTTTTGGCAGAGGTGGGTCATGCAGTTTGCCTATAGTAAGAACTGAACTGAAGGCACCTGCACTCAAATGAAACCAAACTCAGATCTTTTCTGATATTCAAAAACATCTGGATGAATCTCCATCCTCTACCACACAGAATCACAGACAAGTCAGGCTGGAAGGGACATTGAGAAGTCATCAAGTCCAGCCCCCTGCACTGTGGCAGGACCAAGTAAACCTAGACCATCCCTGGCAGGTGTTTCAAACCTGTTTTTACAAACCTCCAATGATGGGGCTTCCACAGACTCCCTTAGAAGTCCATTCCAGAGCTTAACTACCCTTATGCTACTATGATACCCTTCAATTTTGTTCACCTCTGCACTCCCTAGTTCTGACTGGGACTAGAAGCTGAGTGCAAAAAAACCCTACCATAAGAAAGGCTGTTGCCAGAGTATGGCCAGCCTGAAGGGAAGCAGCATGTTTGGGAAAGTACAGGAGAGGGTCTGTTCTTGCACATTAGCTGCCCAATTTTGCACACGCAAGAGGTTCAGATAAGGACATACACTTTTGGATCCTCATCCAAACCAAGCCGAATGCTCCAGACTTCGTACTATTTATTATTATTCACGTTTCTAAGGCACCCACCATTGGAAGAGCGAGGCAACTCAGGCAGTCATCCATTACTTGTTTTCAATCAAGATTTGCTGCTCTGATTGTGCGCCTGCCTGCTTAGAACGATTCACTGCAATCACAGCCCCCAGTATTCTGTCTGCACCAGGACGCAATAAAAATCTCCATTTGGAACCCAGTTAGCAGTACAAGTCATTAGTGGAGAAACTAAGTGTTGCTGCTTTAATAGCTCGCTAATCATTTAATAATGTCACTACTGCAGAGCGCGGTGGCACCATCCATCAGCTTTTGTTTTGCTTTTAGAAATTCAGGGTCATTCTACTTCCCAGGGTGTGGATTCTCTCTCTTTCCCCTCTCACGAAGCACAGCAAACTGCTTTAAATAATTAGAAGCAGGACGGCTCCTTCAAGTTTGCATCTCATTTTCATAAGGTCCGATGTCATTTCTTTGGATCAGGAAGTGAAGCTTTGGTGACGAGGAGGATTTGACAAGGGCAAACCAGTTAGCAGCCCCTGTTCGTCTTTGATAAGTCCTGTGGGGTCTCTGCCAAGCAGATCACAGTTCTGTTTTTATGTCTCATCTAGAGGACAGCACCTCCATCAATTTGAAACACTGTGCTGGGTTATTAGTTTATGGAATTCATCCAAATTTAGTCCTCAGCAGGATTTAAAACATTGACCTTCCAGTCCAGAGGCACCACTTACCAGACCTGCGTATGCCTTTGGTTTAGGCAAACACATCTAAGTTACCCTAAAGAAAGGAAAGGGGCACAAAGGGAAAGAAAAATGAGATGCACAGAGAAAGAAAGATTAAATCTTTGTAATAGCTCAAGTTAGAAATCAGAGGTTTCTCTCTATCAGACAACACTGAATTCTCCAGCAAGTCTCAAGCCACCACAACAAAAATCATATTGTTTATGAAAAGAGGAAGACATTTTTTGCTCCCAGATGATGGTGGGCAGCGAGTGTATTGTCAGCTCCCTATTATTTCAGGAGCTATGGATGATGTTTTCCTGTACATTTAGAAGCACTCCCATCAATGGATAGAAGCCACTTCTAACTGCCGTTCTGAATGAGGATGCTTATTGGAAATGGCATTAACTGGCTTTAAACCACAGCATTATATCATGCTAGGGTGGATCAGTCCTGGTGTTAGAATTTATTAGCACTATTTTCTCCTCCTTTCAGTTGTTTGTTCCCGTTGTTTCTATGGAGCTGAAATTAATCTTTCATCACTAATCCAGTGCTGCCCTGGTCTGATCTGATTGCAAGCATAACAGTCAGGTTAGATACAATGATAACAGTGACGAAGAGTGGGAGTTTTTGGAGAGATGGTGTCCTGGGAGCTTTTCTTTTCGAGCCATCACCATGTAACACACCTACCTATGCAAAGCTGAACAGCGAGTGCTGATTTTCTGAGCAAAACAACACATCCTTCCTCGCAAAAAGCTACTTCTGGGGAGCATAAAAACTGTGGCTGATCATAGGCTTATGTATGTTCTAGTGTATCTGGAAATATATTTAAATCTGATACACAGAAATCATTAGCAATGGGGTAACTTCCTAAAAGGTCAGAGGTTTTGAGGCCTAGCTTCTTCCCATTGATGCTTATGGCAAAACTCCCATTGATCAGTGGGAACAGGCCTGGGTCCTTAGGTTGGGCAAGCACCCTGAAAGTCTCAGATGATTGAATATCTGAACCTCCTGGGTCTGCATATCTCAAACAGGCTTTTTGGTCAGAGTTATGGCACTTTAAACCAAGGCTGGATGTCTCTCTAAGAGCTATGGTCTACCTCAGCCACAAGATATGGGCTTGAAGTGGGAATTACTGGGTGAAGCTCTCTGGCCTGTGTTATTATGCAGGAGGTCAGATTAGATGATCATAATGGTCCCGTCTAGCTTTAAATCCTATGAATCTATGAACTTCCTGCATCTGGTCCATCTGGACATATCAGAAAAGCTGGCTGTCTCCCAGTATTCCAACACATGATATCACAGTAGGTATATTCCCATGTCCTGTGTCTCTGGTTCCAGTCAGGGCCTGAAAGCACAGAGGCTCATGAAAACACAACAGAATGGCAAATTTGGTTCTTCTTTGTTATTTTTCAGATGCGTTTCCTCAGTGATTCCTGGCTGACCTTTGCCTCCTCAACGTATAGGCAGGAATTATGCACAATCCAACAACATGCATTTTTCTCCTAAGGAAAATCCCCAGTGATTATGAATTACAGAATCGTTACCATGCACATAAAGCAAGTGAGTAATGCTTAAATCAGTAGGTAAATAAATAAATGCAAATACAGCCACAATAATACTGGATGCACAACAGGGTGACTGGATGGTTTGACATCTGACTCCACATATGATTGATCCAAAGGAGAATGATGTTACAGAAATACTCTATATACACAGGACTTGATTTCTCATAAACACTAATGTCCCTTTAAACTGATCTGACTACATAAGTTATATTTACACCCAGAGCTGAGCAAATGTTTTTTTTCAGTTGGGTGGTTGAACTGAAAAATCCGAAAAAAGAATCATTTGTTTCAAACAGCAACTGGTTTTTTTTTGTTTTGTTTTTCATTTTTCTCACCAAAACAAAAAAAAACCCACATTTTTTTTGGTTGAGGCTGATTGAAATGTTTTGCATGTTGATTCATAAATAACATTTTGCTTCAAAAAATATTGTTTTCAAACAAATTATCAAAAATGTTGGGTTTTGAAAATGTGCAAACAAAATGTTTCAACATTTCCAAAATTTTTCAGCTGAAATTATTCACCGAATTTGTGACCAATTTCAGTACCTGAAAAATGCACTTTTAAGTTAATTGACTATTGGTCAACCAAAAATATCATCCAGTTTTATTTCTGATCAGTTTAAGGCTCCTATACACTGTCAGGATGGCATAAAGGGGCCTTGTATCAATGCGAATAAGGCCTACAGTATCAGAACAAAGTAGAAAATGTTTTCTCCCTCTTGCTGTGCATGTTCCTTAGGGGGGTTTATCTGAGGGACTCAGGTAGGAACCACACCTTCAACTGCCTATTAACCACCATAAAAAGAGGGTGAGTATTAGCACCATTGAATTTTAATTTGTTATAATGCATGTTGCTCCAACTTCCCTCTAGAAACTGGTACACATTATAGTTTTAAGCAAGCTGGCTAAAACCAGAACACTGCAACTTCATTAGTTACACCAAGAAGGAATTTGGCCCACTGTACACATGCAGGCTGAGGAGATGAACTCACATTAAACTCTGGGAATATGTTCTTATACAGTACCAGAAAGATACTAGGGTAAGTCCATTCCAGTTATTTGAACTGTTTCCCGTCTTTGTATTGTTTCATTCATATCACTTGCCAAATCTGGAAAGAAACTCTTGTGGGATAGCTGACCTCTGCCCTTCACACAGTTAATGAAAATTACAGGAGCTGATTTTGTTTGATACACAGAAAGAAGGGTCGGGGGAGTAAGCAGTTTATGTGAAAATTCAACTTTGGCAATTTTCTTCTCTTCATGACCAGTGTTCTTAAATACACTGGGGAAGGAGTGGCAAGAAAACTGGAGGCTTTAACAGTTGTTTTATGTCCTACTTCCAGTTAGGTTGGAAATGCAAGAAGAACGGAACAACAATTTCCATCTCCAAGTGGAATCCGAAAGTACAGAGCAGCAAATGAACACCAATGGAAAATCACGTTTTGAACGTTCTCAAGACGCAGTTGGTCCATCCCTGATTACACCTTACACACTTTGCAGTATGCTACTGCATTTCTAGCTATTCTTGTTAGACATTCCTCACTTGTGTTGACAAATAATGCTCATTGTAGTCCAAGTGAAATCTGCTGCATGCTTGACAGCAGAACCACTGCTACTGGCCAACACACCAAAAAGATGTTTGAAACAATTTCACAGCTCAGAATCGCTGGGAGATCAACGAGTCAAAGGTCATAATTGGGCACTATGGAATGCAGGAAGCAATTGACTCTTTCTTCCCCTCCCTGCAGCTTGTGTTTCGGGACAGGGAATAATTACTACCACTGACAAGAGTGAACCCAAGAAGAATAAGAACTGTGTGTGGGGGGAGAGGTATTTTTAAAAGGCCTCTTGGATACATTTAGTTTTCAAGCTAAAAATAGGAGAGAGATTGAGATGCACAATGATCCAAGCGACTGTGGATATTAGGAACGAATGAATTGGTTTGGGGAGGAAGATGATAAATCCTGAATTGTTGACTGCATTCTGGGTAGCCTCTGAACCAGCAACAGGGTAGGACCCGCGGAAGAGAGAATGCTAGGCATATGGCTCGCCTCACTTTCCCCTTATGATAAGGAATCTGTTGGAGGGTCAGTGATTGGGAATTGGGAGTTTAGGAATGGGGCAAGAAAAGGGATTAAAGGCTTGATCTAAAGACCATTGATGTCAATGAGAGCCTTCAGACCCTTAATAGGGTTGGGAGTGTGTATAGGAGAACCACCACTGAACCATTTGAAACTCACCCATCATTTTACAAGCTAAGTTCTTTCTTTGAGCGCCAGCTGTGGTGATGGTGGCTAAGGGATGCTTGGGGCAGGGGAGAGCAGGTGTGAAGGTGCAGGACATTAGTGACAGTGCCCAGATGCACTTCCTCGGAAGTGCAGAGGCAATCAGAATGCCTCCTCGGCCCAGGACGAAGCACGCTCTGGAAGGACAGGGATTTAGTCTCTTTATCCAAAATGAATCTCAGACCATTTCGAGGTCACACCTCCCACACAGTGCCTGCCTCAGAACTCCAGCCAGGGTGGGGCCCAGCTAAGCTCCCTGATATTTCTCTGCATCTTGTGCTGAAGTGCAAACACCGGGACCATGGATACCCTGGCCTAAGTGCATATGACGATGCAGAGGGCTCCCGGTGCCCTCTCTCCTGCCCTTGTGTGTGACCCTGGGCAGCCTAGCTGTAAAGCGTTCATTTGAAAGAGTGGAAGACAACTACTGAGTCCAGTTCTGGGGCCCACTATTCAAAAAGAATGCTGATAAATTGGAGGGATTCACAGAAGACCTATGAGGGAAGATTGAAAAAAAATGGGTTTGTTTAATCTGGAAAAGAGAAGACAGAGTTTTCATGATAACAGTTTTCAAGTACATAAAAGGTTGTTACAAGGAGGAGGAAGAAGAATAGTTCTTCTTAACCACTGAGGACAGGACAAGAAGCAATGGGCTTAAATTGCAGCAAGGGAAGTTTAGGTTGGACATTAGGAAAAACTTCCCGTCAGGGAGGTTAAGCGCTGGAATAAATTGCCTAGAGAGGTTGTGGAATCTCCATCATTGGAGATTTTTNATCAGGGAGGTTAAGCACTGGAATAAATTGCCTAGAGAGGTTATGGAATCTCCATCATTGGAGATTTTTAACAGCAGGTTAGACAAGCACCTGTCAGGGATGGTCTAGATAAGACTTAGTCCTGCCATGAGTGCAGGGGACTGGACTAGATGACCTCTCGAGGTCCCTTCCAGTCCTACGATTCTATGATGCTAAGAGCCATGAGAATGATTAAAGGGTTGGGAAAACCTGCCTTAGAATGATTGACTTAGCGAGCTAAGTTTCTCCATCTGTAAAACGGGGATAATGATACTGATCTCCTTTGTAAAGTGCTTTGAGCTAGTAATTAGTTTTATTAATATTTAGCATAACAGACAGATGGTTAAGGGATGGACTTGGTCATTGTCTCTAAGCCCCTGCATAGGAAACAAGAATTTGATAATAAAGAAGGTTTTCACTCTATTGAAGATTAGGGTTGCCAACTTTGGTTGAACATATTCCTAGAGGTTTCATCACACAACACAATCTTTAATTAAAGCTTAATCTTTAATTCCTGGAGACTCCAGGGCAATCCTGGAGGGTTGACAGCCCTAATACAACAACATCCAATGGCTGGAAGTTGATGCTAGACAAATTCAGACTACAAATAAGGCCCAAAGTTTTCACAGTGAGGGTAATTAACCATTGGACAATTTACCTAGGATTCTGGACGATTCTCCCTCATGGGAAATTTTAAAATCAAGATTA
This sequence comes from Platysternon megacephalum, assembly GCA_003942145.1. NCBI lineage: Eukaryota > Metazoa > Chordata > Testudines > Platysternidae > Platysternon > Platysternon megacephalum. The sequence continues at coordinate 423,259 of QXTE01000044.1, forward strand.
AATATTTTTCTAAAAAAAATTGTGCTCTAGTTCAACCAGAGCTATTGGACTCGAAGCAGGAATTAATACAGCAAAGTCCTATGGCCTGTGTTATGCAGGAGGAGAAACTATACGATCATAATGGTCCCATTTGGCCTTAAAATCCATTAATCTATGAAATTGCCTCAATAAAATCAGCCTGGTGCCACAGACCTGAAAAGGATACAGAGAAACGGTCATTTGCTGGGTTAAGCCATGAGAAGTTTACTATTTAAGGCTCTGATCCAAAATCCATCAAAGTCAATGGAAAGGTTCCTCCTGACGTAAATGGGTTTTGGAATGGTTGTTTCAGCACCAAGGTCACATCAGCACTTGCAGTGGGCAAAAACCACAGGAAGCTACTTTGTTCTCCGGAACCGGCCGCTGCTGACAGTGCTCCCATTTCAGAGCGTTTCTTCAGAGGAAAAGGATGTTGGGCTCTGCCGCTGTATCTTTACCACCACTTACAGTCTCTAAGTAATAATCATGCTTCAGTGTGTTCACCGTTTTGGTGGCGCGCAGTACAAAATGCCGTGATTTAAAGCCTGGAAATTGGGCATGATACAGCAAATTCGGATTTCTTTCTTTCTTTAGTGCAGAAACCCTGGCTACAGGTTATTTCCTGCAAATGGGTCTGTTTCGAGGGGGAGGGGGAATACATTGATTGCAAATTTTCAATTAAAACAAGCCGCCTTTTGAAAAGATTGAAGGTTTTATGAAGACGTGGGAAATAACCCAAGAGGCTGGAGCCGTCGGCCATAAAGATGAGAGAAAAAAGGGGAAAGAAAACTTTATTTTGTGGGGGAAGGAATAAAAAATGGGAAAAACAATCTCATTATCATTGTCTCCTCAGTTTAGGGTGACCATATGTCCTGTTTTGGCCAGAACGGTCCCTTTTTAAAGCCCTGTCCCGGCCGTCCTGACTTTTTTTGGCAAAACTAGGCATTTGTCCCATTTGCTCTTACTAACTGAGCATCAGTGGGAAAGTACCATTGAGCATCAGTTGGCAGAAGCAAAAGGGACAAATGTCCAGTTTTGCCAAAAAAAGTGGTGTGCGACCCCCAGCGGGGCGCAGAGAAACATGCAGGGGGGCAGGGAAGGACAAGCAGCAACGTCAGCCCTGCACGGGAGGGAGGGCTTGAGAGAGCGGCTGGGGCTGGGCCAGGGCCAGCCCTGCACGGGCAGGCGGCAGGGAATCTTGGGCCGGCCCCGAGCTCAGGAATTAGAGGGGCCTCAGGCCGGTCTCGGGCAGCGGGGTCCTGGGCCGGCCCCAGGCGGGCATCAAGAGGGCTCAGGCTGACCCTGGGCGGACAGGCCACGAGGGGGGTCCACAGGCCGGCCCCATGCAGGCGAGTGGGGGTGGGGCCTCGGGGCGTCCCCACGTGGACAGGTGGCAGGGGGGGCTCAGGCTGTCCCCACGCGAGCAGGTGTGGGGGAGGCCTCAGGCTGGCTCAACATGGGCAGGCAGCAGGGCGGGAGAGGATCAGGCTGGCCCTCATGAGCGGGCGGCAGGGAGTGGGGGTGGGGCTTGGGCCAGCCCCACACATAGGTGACAAAGGAGGGCCTTGGGCTGGCCTCACGCAGGGGGTGGAGGCATAGGGGGCCTTGGGCTGGCCCTGTGCGGTGTCCCATTTTTCCTTTGGGAAAATATGGTCACCCTTGCCTCATCTGCATCATGTATTCCTTCCACTGGGTTATCTCCAGCATCTGCAAACACTGATTCAGAATGAGGTAGCATTGTGTTGTGGAGGGGTGGGAGTGGCACTCCTTCTATGCATCAGAACGGTATCTGGGGAGGGATCGGAAAATGGCACAATGCCCTGTATAACAAGCAAGGCAAACCTGCCCTTTGCAGAGATTGGACTTGCTTGGAACATCCCAGGGAGCCCAGTAGCAGTAGGTGGAGGTGACTTCACATACTCTGGTGCAGTTCAGAGGGCACAAAGCAAGGATCAATGGCAATGCCAGCCTCAGGGAGAGCAGTAAATCTCTCACGGTGCTTCCCGCACACACAGAGCAGGGAGATTTTAGATATGGGCTGTAACCAACCTGCTACAGGCACTGGAACTTTGGGGGAAATTTGAATAATAGAATCATAGAATATCATGGTTGGAAGGTCATCTAGTCCAACCCCCTGCTCAAAGCAGGACCAATCCCTAGACAGATTTTTACCCCAGATCCCTAAATGGCCCCCTCAAGGATTGAACTCACAACCTTGGGTTTAGCAGGCCAATGCTCAAACCACTGAGCTATCCCTCCCCCCATATGGGCCGTGGGAGTGGATCAGGCCCATACTAGGCCAAGCCAAAATTGTGGATTGAAAAATCTTGACTTAGGGGGACCTTTGGGTTTGGCTCCAGACTGAGCTGCTCCCGGAACTGTACTGAACTAAAGCCCTGTCCAAACGCAAGCAGCTTACCCAGTTTCTGTACATTGAAAAACCCTTGGGTGACATAGCATGAAAAAGAAGCTAAAAATAAAATCACACTTGGGATGTTGGAACATCACTAACATACCTGCAGGTACCAGTAAATTGCCTTGTGTTACATACATCGCTGTATTCATCCTTCTAAACCACAGTCTCTCCGCTTAGTTTTCTGCAGCAGTCCAGTTGGGTGGTCGAGTATTTTGTTATCAGCGGTGCTGCAATGCCACCACATACTGTGCTGACATCCTACTGCACAGTTCAGCGCAGTGATACCATGCTACACCACTGCCTGATTTCTCTCCCCCCCGATGGTTCGTCTTCCTTCACAAGCACCCCAGGTAGTGTCCTCCAGCACCGTTCTCTCGGTCGAGGGTTATACAGCAGGCCTTGATGGAGCATGAACGATTTTTATTTCTACGTGCCTGCATTTGTGGGAACTACATTGTAGCAAACCCTCTCTCTGGAGGTCTCTCTGCTGCTAACAAGAGCTTCTGGTTTGAAATCAGCGGCAGGACACCATATAACGGGAAACAGCATGATAATTATGCCACAACTGGTTAGCAGAGTTCCCCAAAGCTGTGGCTTCGGTTGTCAATAGGAGCCATCGGTCATCCTGCATTTACAGCAGCCGTTCCGCGGTGAGTTCACTTAGCAAACACCCGTTGCTAGTGGTTTGAGCGCAGCTGAACTAGGCGTTGTACTGATCACATCTGGGGGATCTTTGTGCCCCTCTGCCTCTCTCAGGCTTGGCCTCCTTCCCCAGCCTGTTCAAATGGGAGCTTACAGTCAAGTGTTTGGTTTCGAGAGCTGGACTTGCACTTTCTGGACACCAAGCGTGTCAGGTTATAGGGCTGTCAATGCTATGTCCATTCCCACAGCTACCAGTTTAGGGGGAGTGTTGTTTCCCAGACCTCATTTTAGTGCAGTGGTTGTCAGTGGGAGTTATGCGTGTACAAGGAATGCAGGAACCAGCCCCAAACAGGTGGTGTTAATTGAATGTGAACTACGTCTGAAAGAGAGCATCCAGTAGAAATGACCCAACTATCTAGCTCGTACCTCCTGTAATGCTGCGGGGCTAACCCCACGCCACCCTTGTGTAGTTTAATTAAATTAAAGAGGAAACTCCTTGTGGGATTGCAGAAGGGGTGGGTCACAGAACCCCCGGATGACAGGTGATAAGGACCCCCTAGGCCTTTCATGCAGAGGCCCTTGTTTTTGCACATTAACTTCTGGTCCCCATAGGAGCACAGCTCCTGGTGGTTTCCAAAGTTCTTCTTTGGTGTCTGCCACTCTCCAGGGGGAGGGGAAAGGCAAGGACTTGCAGGCTGGGTCAGAGTGAAGTTAGCTGATTTCCCATGAGCTAGGTTGGGGGAAGATGCTGTCATTTCCCACGGGCAGAGCAAAGGGGCTTCTTGGGGGTTTGAGGAGGGGATGGTGCCAGGAGGTGATACTCCCCCATTCGGCACCTCGAGTGTCAGGTCCTTCAGCCATCCGCCCAGGAAGGTGGAGAGGATAATCTGGTCCTTAGTGAATTTCTTTCCTTTTCCCTCTTGCCCTTAAATAATATAAGGAAGTGTTTGGCACCATTGCAAGGTTCCTGGGCATTGTGAAGTGACAAGAGCAGGACCTACCCAGAGAGGAACTTATCATGGGGACTAACACTGGGAACTGTTGTGGAACAAACCTGAAGCCACCCATAGATACAGATGGAATTGGTAGGATTCCTACCATGTTGAGAAGGAGCAAAACCAGCTTGGAAGCACAGGAAATTTGCTGCAAATGCTCCACCTGACCATAAGGAATGCTGAGGCCACGCCTGGCAGATTCTGCGTGTGCCAGACCAGGGAGGAAAGATGCTCTCTCTATACCACAGCAGTTTATTTTTCAATGCAAGCACCACTCAGGGTCAGAGAACAAGCCCTTCATCCATTCATGGCTCAGTCATGTGTGAGGTATAATCCCACTGTGGGGCAACAAAATGTTGGAGAGAGCAAGGCGTGGTCTGGTGATGTAGAACTGGGAGTTGGAACTCCTATTCCAAACCCCGCTCTCCCAGGGTGTCCTTCTGTGACCGTGAGCCAGCCCTTGCAAACCTCTTTGCCTAACAGTTCCCCTCTGTAAAATAATAATCACACACACACACACACACACATCCCTCTCCCTACTCCTCACATTTATACACAGCCAGCCCCACAGAGACATATATCTATATCTGACTCGGTCCCCGCCATCAAACTGCTCACTGTACTGCACGAAAGAATGAAAGCAAAGCCAATGTAATAAAATACATATTACCCACTTACAAGACAAACACATAAAAAACCCTAATGACTAATTCCTTTTTCTTTAAAAAACGTTAAATAATTATTACGTGGGACCCATCGCAGTGATTCTATCAACGTCTTGGGAAAACGAAGCTTCCTGGGGCTGTTAAGGAGGAAAGGATAAAATGAGATGGATGTCAGGGGGGAATGACATCTAAACCATCAAGCCAATCACCGTTGCCACATTCCAGCCAAGAGGTGGCTGCCTTTCAGTGATGGATAAAAAGGATCTTTGTGTATCATTTCGGAAGTGCTCTGAGATCCTGTGGGATGTCAGGCAGCGCGGACAACGGGCTGGATTCTCCGCTGAGCTGCGTCTTGTACAGTCCTTCCACCGTTGCCAGCAATTATGATTCAGCAGCACTTTACACCACAGGGGCAGGGCAATGGAATGTCAGCCTCAAAGCAAAGGCACTCCAGGCCGAGTGATTTACAACAGTGTAACACCACCGAGTTCAGTGGAGCTACTCCAGATTACACTGGTGAAGGGGAGAAGCAAATCACGGGTGTTATTACTAGTACAGACGCCATTGGGAGTTTGCCTGAGTGAGGGAAGGGTAAAAACATTTTACAAATCCATTTTTTCTCCCACAGAAATTGCCTCACTTTATATGACAATTCCCATTTCCAGATAAATTTAGCATTTTCTGAAACCTTTGATTTTCCCTTTTTGTTTTACATGCAAGCTGTAATGCAGCGATAAGGTGATTTTATATTATACATATCCCTCCACAAATAGTACTGCTCTGCCTTCTCCTCTGATTGCAATCACAAAGCCCATGCTAAAAGCCTCCTGAAAGCTATTTGCCAAAAGCCAGTCTCTAGTTTTATGGCATACCCCCCGGGGAGGGGTGTTGGCAGTATTGGGACTCTACCTTTCTCTCTCCAAGGTTACGAGGCTGTGCATGCCTGCGACTCTGCTATTTCCCACAAAGCATTTAACTCAGACGGGGATGTGGCCTTACAAAACATCAGATCTAGAGACTTTGGGCTGAGTTCTCTCATTTACACCAGTATAAACCAGGAATATCTCCATTGGCATTACACCAATGTAAAACTGGTGGCAGTCAGCGGAGAATCAGGTCCTTTTAATCTAAAGAGGAGTTTCTAATGCAATCAGCTATTCTGGGTATTAGCAGACATCTGTATTAACTGATGGGATGGCTTTAAAGTCAGTGTATGCCCTTGTGAACAGGGCATTTGTACTAAGATGTCTGTAAACCAACACAATCTGTTGGCTCTGGAATTTTTTTTTCAGAGGCTTCTCTGGTAACTCGTCATTATCCAGCGTCTCATTTATGGCTTTACCGTAAAAATCAGCTTACCTCCACGTTGTCCTTTCTAACTATGAGCCCTGTTATTAACCCTTACTCGTGAGTAACTCCTATGTAGTGGATTGGGAGTTCAGACTGAATGAAAAGTGCTGGATGCAAGATTCCAGAGGAGAAGAGGCAGCTGGGACATAAATACTGTTTTTCTTTTAAAGAATGCTTTTTGGAGTGAATGAATGCTGGTGGAAAGTTGGACACTGGTGTGCCCCAGACCATGGTCTATCATGGTTACCAATATTGTCTCATTGTTTCCTTGTACTCCCCCTCTGTCGGTATCTCTCTGTTTTCTCTTGTCTTGACTTAGACAATAAGGTCTTTGTATAGTGCCTAATACAATGGGATCCTGGTCAATGCCTGAGGCCCAAGGTGCTGTGGGAATATAAATAACCGCTCCTAATAATAATGCCAGGAAGCTGATTTCCCTCTATTTAGCAACCAAACAAGTTCAACGGCTTTTCATCCACTGCCCCCTCGCTGTGCCTCAAACACTGGCCTCCTCTACAGGATAGCTCAGTCCTCGGGGCCTCTTCTACTGCCAGGAAGACATTTGTCAGGTACCAGCAGTGGTTTTGGAGCAAGGACGCTGATCCACTGGGAACTGGACTGAGACTAAAAAGCTCTTTTTGCTGCATGGGCCCCAGAATGGGAACAGTTTTCACAAACTGGTTTCAAACCGGCAGCTTAGAGTCTTTGGCCCAGATCCTCAGCTGCCCCCACAGGGGAGAAGCAGAGTTTTGTGGGCAAGCATCAGGGAGTCTGGTTACAGTGTCCTGCTCTTGGGGCTGGTTTTGCTTTGGCTCAGCCATGAGGCCTGCCCCAGACTCCACCAGCTTGGCAGCATCTCCAGGGAACCACCCGAGCATGCTTCATCCAAGGGTGGAGGAGGTGGCTCTGTGCCTACTGGGGACAACCCTGTGTTGGAGGAATAGCTAGAAGGGGAGATGTGGTTTGTTCTCACACCCTTTGCACTGCCAAGATGCAGAGCAAGGGACCAGGCTATCCGTTACTGATCCAATGAGACCAGCGGGATGCCCGCTCCTACCTCTCCATCCACTAAGATGGCCTACAATTTAAAATTAAACTTCTCTTGGAAAGTGCTGTCTGCAATCACAGAGAGAGGCTCTCCTCGGACTGAGTAACCGAGCCCACAGCCGGCAGTGCCGAGTCATTTGAAATCCATTCTGCCTTCTCCAACTAATTCAAATATCGGTTGCACTCCACCTTGCTTTTCAAAGGCAGCTCAAACACACAAACAAACAGACTTCAAAGAGAAACTGCTGAGCTTCAGTTCATCTGCAAATTTGACACCATCAGCTCAGGATTAAACAAAGACTATGAATGGCTTGTCAACTACAGAACCAGTTTCTCCTCCCTTGGTTTTCACACCTCTACTGCTAGAACAGGACCTCACCCTCCCTGATTGAACTAAACTCGTTATCTCTAGCTTGCTTCTTGCTTGCATATATATACCTGCCCCTGGAGATTTCCACTACTTGCATCCGAAGAAGTGGGTATTCACCCACGAAAGCTCATGCTGCAAAACCTCTGTTAGTCTATAAGGTGCCACAGGATTCTTNCCCTTTGAAAAGGCTAATGAGTCTGAATGGGGAGGAAGAGATGGAGGAAAAAGGAGTGGGGCTGATTCTGGGAGGTGCTGGGGTGGGAGTCAGTGGGAGAGGAAACTGCTCAACACTGCACAGGATCAGGCCCAGAGAGAGAGCCCAGTTTCCTTGGCACAGCATGCCCCTGAGGTCTCTATAATTCATTAGAAAAGGCGGGGTGCTGAATAATCAGGGTGTGAGGGCGAAGGGGGGACTGCTGCTAACTAAGATCACTAGGAGCCTGGCATCTCCAATCTCTAGCTCCCGTTAGAGTCCCTGGTCTCCCCGAAGTGAGCGATCCAGAAAGCAGAATATTGACAAAGCATAATGAGCTCATTGAAATCTAAGCACTGCAATTAGCAGGGAAGAATGGAGCAGAGGGGCTGGGAGGCAAACTGTCATTATTTATAATGTCGATAATAACTTACATGGAGTTAAAAATATCAACATATCCCAACGCTCGCTGGTATTCTCTAGCCCTCCATTAGCTCAATGCCCAGTGAGTACGTGACACCCAAAACACATGAAGGCAAATGGCTAAGGCCTCAGTCTATAGCCCACACACCCGGTGTCCATCAAGGCCAGCAGGACTGCAGGATCAGGTGGAAGTGAGCAATGAGTCGATACAAACCAAAGGAGGAGTATGTAACATCCCACTCCTCCTCAGACATTATCCTGTGCTAACAATGGAGTCAGGGTGATGCAGAGAAGAAACGAGCTTTCCAGACAACCTCTCTCTGCCTCATGTTCATCCAGGAACAGTTTTCATTCCCTCCCAGTCTCAGACACCGCCAGCCCCTTTTCACTTGATGTTGATATTCACCCCTGCTGTCAAGAAGTTGCTTCCACAGCCCTGCTGACACTAAGGGCTCCTCACCGACTAAATCAACCCCCATCCTGAACAATCTGGAGTTGCTGAGGAGTTGTCATACACGGATGTGGTGGGGGCTCTGTGAAGCATTGTGATTCATGGATGCAGTACCCCACTAGAACACAGTGTCTGTACCAGCCCTTATGCCCCCTGCCCTCAGAATGAGACAAGCACTTTAGCTGAGTAAATTCCCCCAGATGAAGGTAAGGAGGAAACCATCTCTCGTCTCCTGAGCACTGATGGTTTTTGTAGAGTCAGGTTAAAAGCCAGAAAGGACCATTAGATCTAGTGTATAATGGAAGCCTTAGAACATCATCCAATTACTCCTACATTGACCCAATAACAGGTGTGTGACTAAAGCATATCATACAGAAAGGCATGCAGTCAGGAGCTGAAGACATCAAGAGATGGGGAATCCACCACTTCCCTTTCCTACCCACTATCCCTCTCTTTGCTGAGCCCTAAAATGCAAGGAAGAAATAAAGAATTGGGACAAAAGTAGACACCTTTTAGAACTTTCTGAATAGTCATAGCATGGAGAGAATAGCCAACGGAAGGAAGGAATCTGGTGCATGGGCTAGTTCCTAAGGAAAAGTATATACTTGGGAATACAAAAGGAGAAGATCGAAAACTCAGCGACACCAAAATTATAAGTAGGGGTGCCCCTTATCAAAGGTTCCAGTCTCACCCATTGTTCAGGCCAACAAAGACCAACCAATGCTCTCCATCAGCTTAAGGGACAGTGTCAGTCAAGTGCTAATGGAGAAATAGCTTGGCGTGAAAACATATTGAGACAGATATTGGTATAGGACACAGAAAGGGGAAAATCGTGGTGTGGAGAAGCTTGCTTCGACCATGGCTCACCGGGTATATAACCCCAAATATACTTGTGGACTTGGTAGGGGAGTATTCATGTGCTTTTTGGGTAGAACCTGGGTCCTCTCCCTGTACAGGTATACATACGGCAGCATCTGAGCCACAGCGACCAGAATTTATTGAGGCTTCTTCATTAAAACTAAAGTGAGATGTAAAAAATAAAGGGAGGGAGCGAAGGGAAATAGGAGAAGAGTGTATTTCGGTAGAACATGCTCAGAGAGAATGCAGGAGGTGGTGGGTGAAATTGAATGGGAGAAAGGCAAAAACAGAGTAAATAGAAATTGTTCCAAGATAATTGAAAGTATGTCCGAGCACTTGTGTGTGCTAGCTAGCAATAAATATGCTGCCTGGGAAAGCGAGCCAGTGTGGGCAAATAAAGGAAGTGCAAAAAAAGCAATCAAGGGGAAGGAAAAAGCATATGCAAGCAGAGCTGTAGTGTAGAGGAACAGAGGACAAAAAATGAAGCTGAGAGGCTGGAAATGGTGCAGAACTATGCATCTTGAATTGCATTCAAATCGGGCCCTTCGGCCTAGATGCAGTGGCCTGGAAGAGCAGCAGCTGGATGGAGGTCTGAATTGTAGGTGACGGCATCTGTCAGGGATAGTTGGTGTGTGGGGAAACATGGTTGTATACAATTACCTCTCTCTGGCTACCTCTTCCAATATAGCAAGTAAGTACCTGAAACCAGGCTTTGCTCTAGATGTGGTTCCACTGGGTATGAAGCAAGTGAGCTTCAGCACGTAGCGTAATCCTGGTGATCAGTGTCGGCTCCCGGCTCTCCAGGGCAGGTACCAGTGTTGAGCACACCTTGCTAGAACAGACAGGTTCTTGCCTCTCTAAGGCTACGTCTACCCTACCCGCCGGATCGGCAGGTAGCGATTGAATTATCGGGGATCGATTTATCGCGTGTAGTGTAGACGCGATAAATCGATCCCCGATCGCTCTCCCGTCGGCTGCTGAACTCCAGCAGTGCGAAAGGCGGAAGCAAAGTCGAAGGGGGAGCCGCGGCCGTCAATCCAGTGCTGCGAGGACGCGAAGTAAGTAATTTTAATTCGATCTAAGTTACGTCGACTTCAGCTACGCTATTCTCGTAGCTGAAGTTGCGTATCTTAGATCGATCCCCCCCCCCTAGTGTGGACCAGGCCTAAGCAGAGACTTACATTGAGGATAAGCAGAAGTTCTTCAATATGAAATGGGCTCTCCTACATAAAAAGCCCATTCCTTTATCCAGAGGAAATATTACACAGAGAGTTAGGAGATCTAGTGAGCAGCTGTGAGGCAATCAAGACCAATACAATAGAAGTACAAGGCAAGTGTTTCTGTTCAGATCCGTATGGTGGATCCTGATCCCGCTTTTATTGTCTTCCTTCGTGGTTGCCCAGAAAGCCTTCTGTGATCAAATGGGAGTGCCACATATACAGAGGAGAACAGAATATCACAGTGTGGATTCAACAGTCAAATTTCGCCCTAGCATCTTTCAAATAAATAAGCTATAGAATTAAATAATGCAGGACAGCAGGTGGTATAAATTGTAGAGAATTAACTGCAGATAACAATAGTGGATAATAAAATACTTGGTTTTTATCTGTTAACTTAAAGAGGCCAGTAAAAATTATCATCCCCATTTTACAGATGACATAACTGAGGCACCGAGAGCTTAAGTGACTTGCCCGGTGTCACAAAGCAAGTCAGTGAAAGATCCAATAAGAGCAACAAGGTTTCCTAACTCGCAGTCTTGTGCTCAGTCCATAAGACCACAGTTTCCCTATGGTACTCATATCCTCACAAACTGCCAATTAAGGGTGGCAGTATAAAACCCCTCAACACAAAAAACACTGTATGATGAGCGGGGCTAGGGGAATAGTGTGAAAATATTTTGACAAATATTTGCTTGAATTGTAAAAACAAAATCCCAGCTCCGCTCCCAAGCCTGGAACCGGTGTCAAATTCAGTTCTTGGGTGATTTTCCACCCCCGTTATTCAACCTGCGCGTCCTCATTACAACTCATGCACCGTGCTCTAACAGGGCTTGAGCCAAAGCCCACTGCTTTCACTGGGCTTTGGATCAGTTGCATGGTTAATAAACCACAGGACTCTTTTCAGGAGGCCAAAAAGAGACGGAGAGAGAAATTAAGGGATCCAGGCAAGGAGTTAAGGGATGTTTGCGGATGAGATTTGAAAAGAGGCGGAAAGGTGCCTAGCCCAATATCTTGGCCCTTGTCTATGCCTCTGAGAATGACCTGCAATATACATATTTGATTAAAAATGGAAGAGACCAACCCACTCCAGTACACACATTCCCCCATTGTCTGTTTGTTGCACCGTTTCTCATGCAAGCCCCAAAGTGCCTTTGAACTGCTGTTGTCTTGGACAGTATGGAAGGATTTCATAATGCTTGTTTGCTGCATCCTCCCATCATGCCTGCATCTTGGAGGAAAGACAGACTAGTTCATTTTGAAGTCAAGTATCCATCTTTTCGACTGCTTGCATAGACCAGGGCATCAATAAATTAAAGCTTCTAGGGATTAATTGACTGGAGCAGGGTTGGTTAACTTTATGACTAAATGGGAACTAATCAGCTACCAGGCAGAACAGCGCAGTGTTACATTTGCACTCAGTGAGTTTGAGCAGAGAGAAGAATAAAAAAAGATTACGGATGCCGAACATAGAAGGAAAAAGGTTTTCTCCCTAAAGAAAATGTACACAGGCTTTCTTAGATCTGAAATGATATCTCCCTCAACCTCCTTTCTTTGTGAAAATCACTACTTCTGAAGCAGAAATTCTACTGAAGGGAAGATCCTATTATCAGCAGCAGTCACATTTCACAGCAATGTGATTAACTGCCGGTCACATGGTACCCTAGCTCACCACTTGTAGACAGCTCAATAATTTTAACGAGGAAAGAAGAGTCTTTCTTTCTTTCTTTCCCTTCAGACTTCTCTTACAAGGCAGGCAGTGAATTTGACCCTTAAGGAAGACCCCACAGGGACCTGGATATCACTTATCAAGTCTAAATATGCATCCCTGATCCAGGTTGATGGGAAGTGCAGCATCCTCATCTCGACTTCTCCCCCCAGAACAAAACCAGTCACCTTGGCCAGGAAATGTACTACCTCAATCACAGTCACACTTCAATCACCAGGCTGTCTCTTGTCTCAGCTCCTGTCCTTCGTATGGAGTATTTACGACCCATCTGTCTGTCTCAAACACACTTCTCACTCAAGAGGGAAATTAATCTCGCTCTTTCTCTGCTCTCTCTCTCCTTTCCCCCCTCCTCCTTCCCCTAACACTTGCAATTTGCCATCAACAGCTTCCCTTTTCTCATCTACAATTCGCTATGACTTTGAAAATTGACTGCACCCACACACCTGGGCACAGTGATAGATAATTGATTGCATTTTTATTTCGCTTCTTTCCTAAACTGTTTTCCTTGCTAATGGCCAGATCCCCAGTGTTTGGGGTTTTTTTGTTTTTTCTGATTGTTGTTGGTTTTTTTTAAACAGACATTTGGTTTAGAGGGAGAAAAATAATCTAGGAACATTCACACTTCTGCATGTTAAGGGGATTAAAAATACATGGAAATGGGTGAGGATCCTGGCACGGGTGGATCAGGTCTCCCTGACTGAGGGAATATAAGGGCTAGTAAGACAGATTCTCCGTGGCTTTGCAACACGGCATGATGGAGTGGCAGTGCTGAAGGGAAAAGCAACGCAGGTAATTGCAGGCAGATTCCATCATCATCACCTCATCATCAAGCCTCTGATATAATAAACATTTCCACAGTACCTGGCAACCAAGGATTTCTCAGCTTTGCACAAAAGTGGGTGTTATCCCCATTTTACAGGCGGGGAAACTGAGGCACAGAGAGCGTTTGGTGTGATTGATGCATGATTACACAGAAAATCACACTCCCCTGAACTAACCCGCACTAGATCAAATCGACTCCCAATGGCACAGAATATAAAATGTACTCCTGGGGTTTCCTAAATGGGGTGGCTGACTGCAGCAAGCCATGAGGACATTTATACTGGCAACATTTTAAAAATTATACACTGCGCCAAACCAACTGAGGTCACGCTTCAGAGGGGGAGTGTTGTCCCAGTGGTAGACTATGGGACTGGGACACAGGACTCCTGGGTTCTAGTCACAGCTCTGTCAGTCTCTCACTCATCAAGGCAAGTCCTAGAGACCAAAATGGTTGAACATGAATACTTAAATTTAGGCCTCTAAAACCAGATGTAGGCACTGCGAAAGGTGTCCTGATTTTCAGAGGTGATGAACATGTACAGCTCCCTCTGACGTCAATCGGAGTTGTGGGTGATTAGTACCTCTGAACATCAGGCCTCCTACCTAACCTCAGACACTCATGGGTGAAAAGATTGGCTTTAACTATTGTGACTCAGTTTCCCCATCTGTTAAATGGTAGTAATACTCGCCTCCCTGACAAGATGTTATGGTGATTAGGGTCAGATTCACAAGTTGATTACAGCCCCTTTGCACCACTCAGGTTCCTCTGTTGAAGGGACGCTGCCCACTGGCACAGAACTACACCTGCCCTCACCCTCCTGGCATAGGAGGGATGTTGTAGGATGAGGGGTGTTTCAGGAGCATGTTGGCAGAGGGGAGCAATCCTCCACTGGCATATTGGTCCCTCAATGAAGGTCAGTTAGGAGACCTTAATAGAAATCAAGGAGAAAAGGCATATGGTCATTTGACCTCCCTTCAACTCCTGATTGTCAGGAAGACATCGGGTTTGACTGTTCAGCACGGGCGGATTGCCTGGATCACATTGACACTGGATGTACCTCTGGGCCAACTTTTCCATGTATTTTTTTTTTTAATTTGAGAAACTGACACCATTTGAAGTGGGAGATAGGTCAAGGGCACCTTAGAAAGTATTTTCTGTTGAAAGACCACACGTACCCCGTGCAATGGTTAGCCAATTAACAGCCTACGGAAGAGGGGAGAAGAGATTTTATGACTAGGAAATCTGAAGCACTTCTATTTCTTGAATTGCACTCTCGGTTTCTGGGAGATGTGATGGGGGTACAGCCTGTCGAAGTGAAATAACTCCCAAAGGCCCCTGTTACTGCTGTTCACCTAGGAGACAACAATGAAATCATAATGCTTATGCAGAGAACTGTGAAGCAACCAGGCTGACCCCACCTAGCTTGATTCAGGCATGAATGGCTAATGAGCGCACTGAAATACGTAGCTAGTACAACCCTTTGTATGTCCATAGTAGCACACACGGCCCCAACGCAGAACCCCACATCCCACCAGAGGAGTTTGGATTTGAATCCCTAGATCTGAACTTGCCCCTATGACTCTGGTACCAGTTTGGTTCCAAAACCAAAAGGAGCCTGATATGCAGGGCTGGTTTGAACACAGAGAAAAACGGTGGCAATTGCATGAGAAAAGCCAGTCTAGTGAGATTTCAGTCCATGATTGAGAAAATCTTGCGAGAACAGCTGGTCTTGGGAGATTTCTACAATTCAAGATGGCAGGAAACCCATACGATAATCTGATTTTGCACAATTTCCATCGCTTTGGCCGGAAACCTCATGAGATTTTGGCAACATCAAAAACCTCAAATTGAAAAACAACCCCAAGCCCTGGTATGTACTTGCACTCATGCTTTAAAGTCTAATCCAGTTCCAAACACCACCCCAGAGCCCCAAGTCAGACCAACCACCTCCTCGTTCCATAACCAGGACCATTTAACAATTCCCTCTGCCAGCAAACTTTGGGAGCTCACATACAATAAAATGTGGCTCTGAACCACCTTACTGTTCATCTTACAAGACCAAAGCCACCCCTGGGTTTTGCTCATCTCTAATACACAGAAACATACATACTCTGCTTCTAACATTTCCAACACAATTCGATAGGCATGCTGCATCCAATGAGGGTGTCAGAGGCGAGCAAGAGCTGGGAAATAATATTTAGCTCACACCCGCATTATGGCATTTATTCTAGATAGTTTTACAAACTGAGGTGTCTGATTCCTCTGACGTGCTGTGGTGCCAGAGCACAGGTTTGGGTAACCTGTGCCAACCTGAAATCTGGAGTCAAACTGGACCTCTCCCTTCCTGGAATTGGCTGAGAGGATAAAGGGATGAATGGTGGAGGCTCCACAGAAAGGCTGAACAGATGCCCACAGGATGTCTCCTGGGCTGTACTGAGCCTGGCAGGATGCTGTGGTAAGATCTCCTCTAGAAGCAGGTTTAGAGGAGGATGGGTGATCATTTGCAGTTAATATGAGTGGTGTTTAAACTATTCATCCTTTACATACACATTATTTTCTGTTTCTGTGAGTACATGGTTCAGCTCTGGCTTTGTAGTCTCAGGTTTTTCTCTAACCTTAGCTCAAGGCTCAGAGATCTAAGCATAAACTTGTTTTATCCCATTCCTCCACCCCTATGTTCTTTCTGTAACAGCAAAGAACGTTAATTTAAGAATAGAGAGACGCAGTCTAATGTGAGCTTCTTAGAAATAAGCTGCCATCTGATCAATTTAGAGTGATCGGGGATCACCACCTTTAGCCCTGACAAACGTCAAATACACATCTGGTGGCAGTCTAATTCATTTTTAACATTCCCTTTAAAAGTCAAACACAAAATGCCCTTGTCATGGTTGGCTTTTGGGTCTTCAGGAGCAGGACATGATAAAGGCAAAAGAAAAGAGAATCATTTCCACTTCTACTTCCCTGCCAAGACCTGAGTTCAGCATTCCAAGTTGCCCCTTACATTAGCAGATGTCATCGGTAGAGCCCGGGTTGTCAAT
Source organism: Platysternon megacephalum (assembly GCA_003942145.1). NCBI lineage: Eukaryota > Metazoa > Chordata > Testudines > Platysternidae > Platysternon > Platysternon megacephalum. The sequence goes on from QXTE01000044.1 coordinate 439,494, forward strand.
GGGGATTAAATGCAGGACCTTCATCATCAAAACCTTCCATTGTGGAAAGCTCATATAAAAAGCTGCACATCGGAAGCCATTTGCTGTGCAAATCTGCTGCATATTCTTGAGCGCCATTCACTGGCACCGCAACTATTAACTAGTTAGGCATGTCGAGACATCTCTCTTTGATAGGGCACTCCTGTAACACACACCATTTGAGCTAAAGGAGTAAAGGTTCGATCCGACTCCCAGGGAAGCCAAGGGAAAGATTCCCTTTGACTGCAACAGGAGTTGGCTCAGGCTCTCAGGGTTTGTCCACAGTGCAGCCATGGGGTGTAACTGCAGCACATGCAGACATACCCGAGCTAGCTTTAATCTAGTATCAGAGGGGTAGCCGTGTTAGTCTGGATCTGTAAAAGCAGCAAAGAATCCTGTGGCACCTTATAGACTAACAGAGGTTTTGCAGCATGAGCTTTCGTGGGTGAATACCCACTTCTTCGGATGCAAGAAGTTAGCTCAGGTGCTGGGGCAGTGACGCTGCAGCAGCATGAACTTCAGTGCGGGTTAGCCACCCAAGTAATTAGCCAGGCTTCTGGGTAGGCTTGTCCAGGTTGTGCTGAAGCCTGTGCCACCCCGACTTCACTGCTATTGGGTACACAAGCTAGCTATATTAAAGCTAGCTCGGGTATGTCTACTCATACATCCCCCCCCCCCCCCGGCTGCAGTATAGACAGGCCCTAAATCTGTTAGTGGGCAGCAGGCTGTTCTAGTCACTGGGGCTAGCCACTAGAGGGAGACATGTCCACAAACACTAGAAGGGCTTGTCTACATTACCTGCTGGATTGACAGGCAGCGATCGATCCAGCGGGGGTCGATTTATCGCGTCTAGTCTAGACGCGATAAATCAACCGCCAAGCACTCTCCCATCGACTCCGGTACTCCCCCAGGGCGAGAGGCGCAGGCGGAGTCAACGGGAGAGCGTCAGCCATTGACTTATCGCAGTGAAGACACCACGGTAGGTAGATCTAAGTACGTCGACTTCAGCTATGTTATTCATGTAGCTGAAGTTGCGTAACTTAGATCGATCCACCCTCAGTGTAGACCCTCAGCCAGTGTAGCACGTTAGCAGTTCAGCTCCCTTCCCACATTAACCTGTTCCTGTTGTCATCAACTGTCCCATGTCAAACATAGAACATTGCACACTAGGTCCTATTAGGTTAATATCTTAGTTCATATATAAAGGGACACCATCAACTTGACACCTAATCAATTTAAACCAGATTTAAACATTTCAAATACTAGACCTGCCACTGAATCCTGCCGGCTAATTTTTCATGGGTTTACAATCAAATTTTCCTATTTAAAAAAAAAGTTCCACACAAACAAAAGTGGAAATTCAATGAATAAATGGTTACACTTACTACACATGATGTGCTGCCGAATGCAAGAAGAAATCAAACTTAGGGGGAAACAATAGAGACACATTACTTTTCTCTAAACTCTTTCAGTTAGACCAATCTTACCTGTAACAAAAGTAGGTAATAACGCTCCACCCCCAACGAAATGTGATTTTTAAATTGAAAGTTCCCCTTTACATGTAACAGAGTTGAATGAGAAAGCCAATGCCTGATCTCTGTGGCTCTACACCTGTTAGGAGGGGTATCCATTGGTTATTAGAAATGTCTTCAATATCTCTTCTTTGTAACGTGTCATACAGGGGTTTAATCTTCCAGCGGGGGATTTGCATAGATAATTCCTAGTCAAGTTAATGGGTGTTCCCTATATAAACTCCACTTTGGTGATGGGAAAACAATCTCCCAAACAGTTACAAATATTAGATATAGATATAGATAGGTATCCGGCATGGGAATTAGGTACTCCAGAGACCAGATGTATCAAAATTTTAATACCTACACAATCAAAGACTCAGGGACAGTAATTTCAGTGTGAGTGACCCATCTTAATTATATTCTGGGCACTACAGGATCTGGACCTAATAAGAATAGATATGTAATTCCAGTGTTTGTAACTGGAGCAAGGCAAACAAGCTATTTCTTAGCCCCACAGAAGTGAGCTTCGTGCCATTTAAGAGGAAGCATCACAAATACAGAATGAAGGATTCTAATGTCAATTACCCTCTTAACGAGAAGAATCAGAGCCTGAAAGCTCAAGGAAGGGAGGCCCATTGAGAACAAGCATGTGAGATAAAACACAGCCCCGTTATTTAAGGTACAGGCTAAGACTGGCGTATGAGGCTGAAGGAGCCTTGAAATGTAGAGAAAACAGTGAGATTCCAAAGCTCGTGTTATGCTCTCAGAGGCCGGAAGGAAGGAAGCTGTTTGGTTGTGAAAGTCTAGTCCCTAGTCAGACAACATCATAAGCCCCTGCCTGCCACATACTATAATTGATGGGATGGGCAAACCATGCTTATAACAGGCTTTAGAGGGGGATGTTTTTGAGGAGATCTGAAGATTAAGATGGAGCCTGCAAGAATGACTTGCACTGGCCAAACTAGAAGCCAACTGCAACGCCCCTGCCACCAGACAGTGCTGAGTTCTTCACCTCCATGACAGTTACATTCAGCCACAACATTTCAGAGGGGTGGTGGAGGAGCTCTCACTGCAAGATGCAGCCTTTCACCTGTAGGCTGCTGTTTCACATCCAGCTCAGGTAACTTACCCTCACATGGCACTTGGTGCCCTCCGGTGAAATGAATTTGGTGGTTTCAGTCCACTGCAAGTGGAAATGTGTCCACAACACAAAACACAGTGCCGTATTTGGCACCCTTGTTGATAATGTCAGCAGACAAGCCAGGCACTGAATGGGCCAGGGAGGCTTTTATTCATTTCTCACCTCTGAAGCCAGTCCCTCCAGATCAGGGTTAAGACACACTAATGTGGATAAGCTCTTCAGTGGAGAGAGGATTTAATTCTTCACGGCTATTAATCAGGCACCTTGCACCAGCACTAAATTTACACACACACACACACACACACACACACACACACACACACACACACACACACACACACACTCTCAAGTCAGAAGGTATAAAAGTAATTCCTTGTATATGTCACACCATTCACAGTGGCTTCCGATAACTCCCCTGAGCATTCAGATCTGACCCAGTGAAACCTTCAGAGATTTGTTTATTGGAATGTAGGACGGGCCCTTCCCCACACTCTGGTGGCCTGGTTGATAATGGATGTTTCAGGAAAGAGCCCAGGAACATAGAAGCTGTCTCACACCAAGAGCATTTTCAATTACATTTCAAAATGCACTGCCCTGAAAAAGACCGACTATGCTCAAACAAGCCAAGGGAAAGCTGAAAGCACCTGCTTCCCAAAACGTACCAGACCTCCTCCTCCTTGGCATCAAGGAACACGCCTTTGAAACAACCCAACTGCACTATGACATGCCATTCTGCCCCACTATGTTATGCTTCGAACTGACAGGTCAGGAAATCATCCCACATGCGTGTGCCATGGGCAGAAGATGGCACACTAACCATGTGTCCCTGTGACCTGCACTGATCCTGGGAGTGTCTCATAGGCACATGATTTTGGTGCAGGTCTGTTAAGCACAGTCAAAATCAGTACACTGTGAAGACTACAAAGAAACAAAGAGAATTAATTTCATGTTTGGATGTGACCATTAATGCTGTTTATATTATTTATAAGCACCGTGTTCTTTCTTTCCTCTCCCTCCACCAGCATGTATACCTGATACCGTTTCCAGCTATTGTCACAGATGAGAAATGTGCAGGCATAACCCTTTGAACATGAGTCGGCACAGCACTGTCTGCAAAAGGAGGGAGGAGCCATGGATGGGGGAGCACCCAAGTCTGTATGTGCACATGTATGTTTCCATGTGAGTATTATATATTCATGTGTGATTGCACAGGTGCAGGCAAGCTAACATGTCTGGGTCCCGATGCACAGATGAGTGCAATTATCTTCCTATTGGACTAGCCACACATACCAGCTAGGGTGTATTACAGTTGACTGAGGGTAGCAAAATGGAAGTGAGAAGGCTGTTATTTGGTTTGCTTGCATTACTTTATGCCTTGTCATTAAACGATGTGTCTGCAAGTTTAGCAACAGCCATCTCATACCCTTTTCAAACCCCCAATACAAACCAGAAGACAGAGAGAGAAACAATTTATCTTAATGACACGGTTTGGCTAAGAATTAAGTGTTGATGAAAATTTGAAAGCTAAAGCCCACTTTTTAATTCACAGACCAGCTGCAGCACAGCATTCAGGGGTTGGGTGAAGCAGCTTCATTTGCTAAAACACCTCTTTCCTAGCACGGTGAGGACTATACTCTTCTGTAATGCCGTTTAATTGAAATTCTATGCTTGTTAAATTCTGAGTCCTATATTGATCAACATATGTCAACTGTGGAAAATTGTACGAAATTGTGTTGTATTACTGTGGAGCAGTCAACTCTCCATTGGTGTCTGAAGCTAGTTTATTTCACCTGCTGGAGATTGGGCCAGGACTGATATAGCATCTAGAATTGGATTTTCTTAATTTTTAATAACAGTTTGTATGTGCACTCAGAGATAAACAGAGCCAGCAATTTGGGTTAATCCATCAGATTGTATTGGCTAAACAGGGTGTTGCCGGTTAGGAATTGGATGGAGACCTCCCAGGAATGGCCAGAGACTGTCAAGAATGGAGCTTTCAGAGTAGCAGCCATGTTAGTCTGTATCAGCAAAAAGAACAGGAGTACTTGTGGCACCTTAGAGACTAACAAATGTATTTGATTCAATTAGTACTTTCCTCGTAAAGTCAGTACTGAGCTAATACCCTGGCCTGGGGCACGGTGCAGCTGGAGACACTATCAAATGAGAGACTGACCACCGTGGTGATTTTCACAGTAATTTCATCTTGTGTATATATAATGCCTTCCCTTCTGAAGAATCCCACAGGGATTTATACCAGAACACGTTTCCCGTCACTGAAATGCTGCCCCTCGGGAGTGGAACATGGGAGCTGTTATTATTACACACCAATATAAAACAGGAAGAGGAGAAGAATACTGTCTCAATTCAATCTGCAAATACAATGATATATTTTCAATCAAAAAAATAAATGAACACAAAAATATTGTCACTTACTTTAGCAGCCATGGAGATAGCAAATTATACTAGAGGGAACTGGCAGAGTTGGGCTCTGACAGGTTACAATGACTAGTCTTCATGGGCCATAGCTCAATAGATATATAACTGACTGGAGGGAAACTACAGATCATATTTTAAGAAATCATGGACTTTGCTTATCTCCTTAGTTACATTCCTGATCCCATGCAATACTTTCTTTGTGATTTTGAAGGGAGGGCTTTTAAAAGGGCAAATATAATTTGCTTTGCTACCCAATCTCAGAGCAGAGGGTACTATCTGATATCTAAGAGAGAATATGGGGTAGGTAAGGAGACTTTTTGTTTTAGAATAAGAAAAAAAAAGGATATTTTAAAAGCCAACTAGATTTGCAGAACATCTGGTGACAGATGTTTAATTTGATCAGGGTCTGGAATTTTTGATGTTCCAAGTTAGCAGTTATTCACCACGTTTCCTGGCATTTTGGTTAATGGAGTGAAGAGTACACTTATAAAATTTGTGGATGACACCATGCTGGCAGGGCTTGTAAGCACTTTGGAGGACAGGATTAGAATTCAAAATGACCTTGATAAATTGGAGAATTAGAAATCAATAAGATAACATTCAATAAAGACAAGTGCAAAGTATTACACTTAGGAAGGTGAAATAAATGTACAAATACAAAATGAGGAATAATTGGCTAGGTAGCACTACAGCAGAAAAGCATCTGGGAGGTTTAGTGGATCACAAATCTGAGCCAACAATGCAATGCAGTTGTCAAAAAGGCAAATATCAGTCTAGGTTGTATGAACAGGAGGGTTGTATGTAAGACAAGTGGTAATTGTTCCACTCAGTTTGACACTGGTGAGGCCTCAGCTGGAGTCCAATTCTGGATACCACACTTTAAGAAAGATGTGAACACAAGAACATAAGAATGGCCATACTGGGTCAGACCAATGGTCCACCTAGCCGAGGATTTTGTTTCTGGCAGTGGCCAGTGCCAGATGCTTCAGAGGGAATCAACAGGACAGGGCAATTTATTGAGTGATCCATCCCATTATTCAAGTCCCAGCTTCTAGCAGTCAGAGGTTTAGGGACACCCAGATTATGCATCTGAAGAAGTGGGTATTCACCCACGAAAGCTCATGCTGCAAAACGTCTGTTAGTCTATAAGGTGCCAGAGGATTCTTTGCTGCTTTTACAGATCCAGACTAACACGGCTACCCCTCTGATACCAGATTATGGGGTCGCATGCCTGACTACTTTGGCTAATAGGTCCATCAAAGGCTATCCTCTATGAACGTATCTAATTCTTAGAGCCCTGTGTGGATACAAAATTTGTATCCACATGTGATCCGCAATCATGGTCTGTGGATATCCACATCCACGGATATAAAGCAGATATCTGAAGATTTGCAGGCTCTACTAATTCTTTTTCAAACCCCTGGCAATGAGTTTCACAGGTTGACTGTGTGTTGTGTGAAGTACTTCCTTTTAAACCTGCTGCCTACAAATTTAATTGTGAGACCCCTGGTTCATGTGTTATGTGAAGGGATAAATAATACTTCCTTTCTCACTTTCTCCACACCAGTCATGATTTTATAGACCTGTATCATATTCCTGCTCAGTTGTCTCTTTTCCAAGATGAATAGTCACAGTCTTTTTGTGGACAAGTTGGAGGCAGTCCAGAGGAGAACAACAAAAGTGGTAAGAGGTTTAGAAAACCTGGCCTATGGGGAAAGGTTAAAAAAAGTTGGCATGTTTAGTCTTGAGAAAAGACTGAAAGGGGGTCTAGTAACTGTCTTCAGGTATGTTGGACTATAAGGTGGATAGAAAGCTGGCTAGATCATCGGGCTCAACGGGTAGTGATCAATGGCTCCATGTCTAGTTGGCAGCCGGTATCAAGCGGAGTGCCCCAAGGGTCGGTCCTGGGGCCGGTTTTGTTCAATAACTTCATTAATGATCTGGAGGATGGCGTGGACTGCACCCTCAGCAAGTTTGCAGATGACACTAAACTGGGAGGAGTGGTACATACGCTGGAGGGTAGGGATAGGATACAGAGGTACCTAGACAAATTAGAGGATTGGGCCAAAAGAAATCTGATGAGGTTCAACAAGGACAAGTGCAGAGTCCTGCACTTAGGACGGAAGAATCCCATGCACTGCTACAGACTAGGGACTGAGTGGCTAGGCAGCAGTTGTGCAGAAAAGGACCTAGGAGTTACAGTGGACGAGAAGCTGGATATGAGTCAACAGTGTGCCCTTGTTGCCAAGAAAGCTAATGGCATTATAGGCTCTATAAGTAGGAGCATTGCCAGCAGATTGAGGGACGTGATCATTCCCCTCTATTCGGCATTGGTGAGGCCTCACCTGGAGTACTGTGTCCAGTTTTGGGCCCCACACTACAAGAAGAATGTGGAAAAATTGGAAAGAGTCCAGCGGAGGGCAACAAAAATGATTAGGGGGCTGGAGCACATGAGTTACGAGGAGAGGCTGAGGGAACTAGGATTGTTTAGTCTGCAGAAGAGAAGAATGAGGGGGGATTTGATAGCTGCTTTCAACTACCTGAAAGGGGGTTCCAAAGAGGATGGAGCTAGACTGTTCACAGTGGTACCAGATGACAGAACAAGGACTAATGGTCTCAAGTTGCAGTGGGGGAGGTTTAGATTGGATATTAGGAAAAACTTTTTCACTAGGAGGGTGGTGAAGCACTGGAATGNGCTACCTAAAAGGGGGTTCCAAAGAGGATGGATCTAGACTGTTCTCAATGGTGGCAGATGACAGAACAAGGACTAATGGTCTCAAGTTGCAGTGGGGGAGGTTTAGGTTGGATATTAGGAAAAACTTTTTCACTAGGAGGGTGGTGAAGCACTGGAATGGGTTACCTAGGGAGGTGGTGGAATCTCCTTCCTTAGAGGTTTTTAAGGTCAGGCTTGACAAAGCCCTGGCTAGGCTGATTTAGTTGGGGATTGGTCCTGCTTTGAGCAGGGGGTTGGACTAGATGACCTCCTGAGGTCCCTTCCAACCCTGATATTCTATGTTAGGGGTTGTTCTAAAGAGAATGATGACTTGTTCTCCATGTTCACTGAAGGCAGGACAAGAAGTAATGGGCTTAGTATACAGCAAGGGAAATTGAGATTTGACATTAGGAAAAAGAACAGGAGTACTTGTGGCACCTTAGAAACTAACAAATTTATTTGAGCATAAGCTTTCGTGGGCAACAGCCCACTTCTTCGGATGCATAGAATTGAACATACAGTAAGAAGATATTTATACATACAGAGAACATGAAAAGGTGGAAGTAGCCATACCAACTGTAAGTGGCTAATTAATTAAGAGAAGCTATTAACAGCAGGGGAGAAAAACTTTTGAAGTGATAATCAAGATGGCCCATTTCGGATAGTTGACACGAAAGAGTGAGGCTATTTCAACATGGGGAAATAGATTCAATTAGTGTAATGACCGAGCCATTCCCAGTCTCTGTTCAAACCTAAGTTAATGGTATCTAGTTTGCATATTAATTCAACTTCAGCAGCTTCTCGTTGGAGTCTGTTTTTGAAGCTTTTCTGTTGCAAAATTGCCACCTTAACGTCTGTCACTGAGTGATTATAGAGGTTGAAGTGTTCTCCTACTGGTTTTTGAATTTTATGATTCCTGATGTCAGATTTGTGTCTGTTTATTCTTTTGCAAAGAGACTGTCCGGTTTGGCCAATATACATGGCAGAGGGGCATTGCTGGCACATGATGGCATATATCACATTGGTAGATGTGCAGGTGAACAAGCCCCTGATGGCATGGCTGATGTGATAGGTCCTATGATGGTATCACTTGAATAGATATGTGGACAGAGTTGGCAGCGGGGTTTGTTGCAAGGGTAGGTTCCTGGGTTAGTGTTTTTGTTGTATGGTGTGTGGTTGCTGGTGAGTATTTGCTTCAGGTTGGGGGGCTGTCTGTAAGCGAGGACAGGTCTGTCTCCCAAGATCTGTGAGAGTGAGGGATCACCTTTCAGGATAGGTTGTAGATCTTTGATGATGCGCTGGAGAGGTTTTAGTTGGGGGCTAAAGGTGACGGCTAACTTTCTAACTAAGTATAATTAAGCACTGGGAGAGGTTACCAAGGGTGTGTGTGGAATCCCCATCACTGGAGGCTTTTAAGTACAGATTGGACAAACACCTGTCAGGGATGGTCTAGGTTTACTTGTTCCTGCTTCAGCACAGGGGGTGGGGTGGACTAGATGACCTGCCGAGGTCACCTCCAGCCCTACATTACTATGATTTTCCTTTCTCTTATAGAGATAGAGAAAAGAACAAATAAACCTATGAAGTATCACAGTCTAGACTCTATAGTATCTGGCTGTGAGAGAGGATAGGTTCTATTCCTGACTCTACCGCGGACTCACTTGGCAAGTTACTTTCTCGCTCTGTGCTTCAGTTTCCCCACTTGTAAAACAGAGATTATAACAACTGATATTTTGAAAACTTCAGTTTCTCCCAAAAGTTTCTTTTTCTGAACCTTCCTAGAGCCTTCTGTCTATTGGCTGTCACTGGAACCCACTAATATGTCCTTCTGCAATTCCATGGGATGGAGCATCAATTCATCTTCTGATGGTTCCCTTTGGAAGGCATATCTCCCAGATGTCCTGAGGCTTTTTTTCCTGGGATCTAGTCTCAAAAAGTGTCAGTGCTGAAAGACAGAGAAAGAACAAAAGAAAGAAAGAACAAAAGAAGGTACCTTTTGTTGGATCTGGTTGGATAAGAGGCACGTGAATGGTATCTGAAGCTTTCATCTTTACATTGCTGATTGAAATTTGGACTAGGTCATTAGTGACCAAAGATCACGCCCACCTTATGACCATTTGGTGACTTATATTAAATGAGCTGATGATCCTAGGTTGATGATCTCCTGGGCAAATGCCACCATCCGCTGATATGTTTGAACTACCAGTCCTTGGGTTTAAACGCAAGCAGGCCATCAAGGGGCTTTGAGTCTGGAATTTACTCCTTCTGCATTAGTCTGACATAATCCAACATGGATAATCTATTTTCCTTTGAGGAGGGGGCATGGAAGGAGGGCGAACAATTTCATTTATGATGGGCTTGGTGTGGTTTCATCAGGTGAATATTCTGTTTTGTTAAAATTCTGTAGGTGCACCCAGAACTCCAGAGGGGTGTGGTTTAGGCTATGTCTACACTACAGAACTGATGCAGGCACAGCTATGAGGGTACAGCTATGCCAGCATAGCCCCCTAGCATAGATGTAGTGTAAAATGTCTCTGCTGGTGTAGGAGCATCACCTCCCCGAATGACGTTAGCTCTGGCAGCAGAAGCACTTTTCTGTCAGCGTAGCTGGGTCTCCTGGGGTTTTGTTGCCACAGTTATGTCAGTATAAATTTTCAGTGTGGACCACGCCAAAAAAAATCTGAAGAAATAAACACATTGGATTGGTGTAAATGTCAGCGGAGCTGCACTGATTCATACTAGGGAGGAGCTGGCCTGCTGGCAGTCTAGCAGAGAGGCCAGGGTTTCAATGCGCCTATTAACGTCGATTTTGCACTTGTGTAATCTTCGCAAGTGGAACCTCTTGCACTGAGCAGTCTCTACAAACACACAGCGCAGTTTAAATTCCCAGAGTGTCAAAAGTATACATTTGGCTATAAAACATGTCTGTACTTTTTATATGCAAATAGCAGCTCAGTGGGACCAAAGCTAGACTGTCTGCAGAGGCATCCTACAAAAAAACCCATTACCGACTAAAAAAAAAAAACCCAAAACAAAAAAACCCCAACGGAATTGAATTTACAAGCTCCATATCAAAATCCTCCTAGGCGTAGAAATTTACTTTCCATGCAAATGCACCTCCCTCTCTGCTTTTATCTCTTGACCTATATGTGAACTGTACATCTCTTGGGATTGACACTACAGACTTGTCAAATATTTCTTCAGCAGGAGCAAACCCTCCCCCCGCACTGCCCCAGGTTTGTCCTCCTTCCCCAGTTTTCCTTTGTTTTTGTTTTTTGAGCACCAGTGACAGTTGCCTCCGGTTTCCCTCCTTCCACGCTGCACAATGTAATCAACAGTAATGAATTCTAATCATGGGAAGAAAAGCACGACAGCAGAGTGCATTAACTGGAAGAATACAGTTGGAAACCTCCCACTCCGAACCCCCTGCCTGCCCTCCAATATAGTCAGAGGGAACTATCTAGTTAGTACGAGGCACCACAATTGGAGAGGGAGTAGTTCCCATTGTAGTGGCCACAGTTGGCCAAGTGGTGAAATGGAAGAAGTATTGATGGGAAAGGGAGGAAAAACCAAAGCCTGGTCCAGGCTGCCTCAGAATTAAAAAAGAGAAACATCTTCGAGCTAATGTACATGGACAGTGATAGTCACAGTGAACGTTCAACAGAACTCAGCAGCTGCCAGACTGGAACAGACCAATGGTCCATCTAAATTCAGCATCCTCTTTCTGACAGTGTTCAATTCTGGACATTTCAAAGGGAGGCAAACCTCACCTTATGGTACCTCTTAGCACTATACCACTGAATACCATGGGTGGGGAGGAGAGCGCAAAACATTCCTCTTGCCTCCAACTGGTGATCAGATTACATCTAATACCAGATTAAAGATAATCCCTACAAACATTTTCAGTTCTGATCCTAGCCAGCGTAACAGCAGGTACTATTCTTATTCACATAAAAAAAATCATCCCAGTCCCAGCCCAGCTCACCAAGCCAGCATGCTTTCTTCGGGTTCTTCTAAACAAAACAAATCAAAAACTTCTTTCCACAAGGACCACACGCAAATTTACAGTTTAAAAAACAAAACAAAACCCCTCCCACCTCTGGATTTCCCAGTATGTCCCATCTGAGTGCTCAGCTCTTCCAGACTGTAAACTCCTTGCAGCGAAGACAGTCTCTGTTTTTGTGTACTGCACGGCACACTGTCAGTGTTAAACAAATAATCATACAAGTGTTGAGTCCTTTTCTGGGGTACCTGCGGAGATACTTGTCTAAGTGATATCCTGCAGCAGCAGTGAGTTACACAGGTTAACCATACTCTGTGTAAACAGGTTTCATTGGTTTTAAGCTTCCTATATTTCACTGAGTGCTCCTTCTTTTAGCTGTATTTGGGGAAAGGCACAGAAAAGTGACTCATTGGCCTTTTCTGTGCCATTCATGAAGTTAAAAAGAGAGAAGAGGGATTATACGCCAGGGATTAGAACATCTTTTAACCTAGTTATAACAGAGCGCCGAGAGCATGCTCAGCACTGTGAATACAGTAAATGCTTCCAAACTGCATCAGCTTTCACCTGTGTTTATTAGTGACGGAATCCATCAGGTAACATTCTGCATTACCGAAAAGGCAGTTTACCTCTATCTGATCTCAATCAAGATGGCAAAATAAAGCCAGGTCTCTCATCTATGGGCTTTTCCTGACTGCTGACCCGACAGTGCAAGCCATGGATCTGAAGCTTGCAGAGCTCCCTGGATAGCCAGCTCTCGCAATCAGTAAGAGGTGTCAGATATATCTACCACTTGATTACAGAGGCAGTGAAGAGGAAACAGGAGAGATTATTGGACACAAAGAATTGGAAATGAGGTGCTAGTGTCCTCCCAGGGGACAGCCAAAGGGTCTCAGGATTGAGGATTTTGTCTTTGTGTAAAAGTTTAGTGGGGAATTCATGGTTTAAGGGAATGGAAATCGAATTCTAATTATGGCATAAAATTCACATTAGTGAGAAAGAACAATTTGAGGCAAAAGTGTGCTGATGTCAGGTTCAGCGAACAAGTTCTGCATTTTGGGTTTGACTTGGTCACCCTGGCAGATAGATCTAGGCCAATGCCAGTGTTTGAGACCTTGTCTTGACATGACGAGCTGTACCACTTTAACTATACCAGCATAGTTAAAACAATACAACCTGCCTAATGTGGATGCAGTTTTACCACTACAAAAGTGCCTATATTAGTATAGATTATTCCTGTACAGGGAGTTGTAAAGCACCTTTATATAGCAGCCTCTTCGCTATGGGTTACAGAGATACAACTAAAACTGTTATATAACTAACTATTTTGGTAAAAAGAATCACTCCCGTAACTGGCACAGTTATCCTGGTATAAAATCTGTGTGTAGGCCAGGACTGACTCTGTTCATCTAGAAGGAATGGCTTCAGAACAACATCAACTCAGGTTCCGACAATGATCTTTCACTGACCTGTTGTTGAGCATTTCAAAGCCACCTAAAGGATTTAGATGCATCCCTTCTTTCAATTGTCATGGAAGATGTCTCTAAATCCCATAGGCTGCTTTGAAAATCCACACCTATCTTTGTATGTCATCTCCTCCACCGTCAAAATCATAGAAATGACTATAAAATAATAAGAATGCTATAAAATTATATGGTTCTTTTAACTCAAAGGATCCCAAACTATCCACAACTCTACTCATCACTGAAATGCAGGCATCTCTGCAATGGAGCCTGGTAACTGCTTAACACTACAAAATAGGAAGTGAAGAATACCATGTCCAACTAAAACTGGAGAAGGAATTTAGGGAGAAAGAAGATAATTACCCATGTTAGTGTCTGGTTAAGATAGCAGAGGTAACTCTCACAACTGTCGTGATCACCAGCGACCCCTCTTGTCAGGTATTACTTCTCATCCAAAATGATGGAAAAATGTACTGGATTATTTGTGTTCTCTCTGAGTCAGTGGCAGCCAGGCATTCAGATACTCCAGCAATGGGATCCATTCTCTTGATGGGAGTTGCACTGTTTTGCACCATCTGAGGATCTGGCCCTTTGTTTTTCACAGCAGCTTAAAAGAGAAGTTGGCAGAATTAAAAAGTTTTGGCGTTTGGCTTCATTGTAACATTTCGGGTCCACAAAATAGAGACTAAAATCCCCCAAAGAGCTGGCCCTTTCATGAGATTTCCTGTGTGGCTTGCTTTCAGGTGGGCAACAAATAGACTTTTCTTGTCGTGTTTGGCCACTCTCACTGCTGATCCCTTCCAGAACTCAGATCCATAACTGCATGAAAACGAAAGACAGCAAGGAGCACTTCCCAGGGTTGCCCTTGGGCTGCAGGCTTACACAGGGAAGTGAAATGTTCTGATTTTATTGGAACCAGTTTGCCGACCCCTATATAATCTAAAGCCCACCCTCTGGCTTTTGCTTGTGTTTCTATTGTTTATTGTAGGCACCCAGGAAAGCATTTCTCATGTTACTCCATTAGCCTGAGCATCATGTCGTGAAGAAGGCAAGAAAACTACCTGTCCCCTTCTCTCTAACGTGTCACTATGGGGAGACAGACAGGAAAAGAACCTAGAAAATATGTGTGTCGACTAGCTGGAGGCATGCATAAAAGGAAGCAAAAAAGATGTAATTTCAGGTATTTTATTATATTCCAATTTTCACTCAATCTGATTGTAACAAGGCAATTTCAGAGCCAATACTTTCTTCATTCCTTTCAGATAAGCCTCAGAAGCAGGGCTGCTTTTTTTCTTTTTCTTTTTCTTTTTTTTTTATCATTACGAAAACCAGATGGAATAACTTGAGGCCAACGGAAAGCTTTACTTTCTAACAAACAAAGGACAAATGCAACTCATGACGCTATGGTCTGCTGAGACAGAAACGCTTGCCATTTTGTTCTCTAGAGTGGAGTCAATGTGTTTTTAATGAACGTGGTATAATCCTACAGATGAAAGAACCTCAAAAGATATTGAGTTGAATCTGTTCACATCAGCATCCCAAAAGGTTAGATGTTTATTCTCAACCTCTTAGGTCTACAGAACTGGGCTGAATATTACAACAAACAGGAGATTTCTTGGAACTTGGCGAATCCATCTCTCTTGGTGAACCACAGAAACAGGAAGTTTGACATCTATGCCCTTCATTTCCTCCCCTGACAGGAACCCAGAGATACAGTGAAAAAGACAGATAACAGTAGGATTACAGTTAACCAAATCTTTTTAAACCACAAAAATGGTTCAAGGTCACTGAGTTATGGGCAGAGTGTGGGGTGGGGGTGGAGAGGATTAGGGCTGAGGACAGAGAAGGAAACTTTATTATTTTATTCAGATTCTCCCAGCATTGGTTTATATCAAGAAACTAGAGCTGACTGAAATTAAAAAACAAAACAAGCTGGTTTGCCATTATTTTCCAGATTGAAAGATCAAAGTTTTTTTTTGAATTTGTGCAGCCATGAGTTACTTGGAAAACAACTGCTTGGCCTTAAAGTGTGCTCTAGCAAATCAGGCAGTGTGGTCTAGTGGATGGGGGAACTGACTTGATGTCAGAAGACCTGAGTTCCATCCCCAGTTCTGCTCCTTACCTACTATGTGATTTTGGACAAACCTCTCTCTTCTTCCACACTTTGTCCTATCTATTTAATTTGTATGCTCTTCATGCAGGGACTAGCTTTTGTTGTGTGTTTGTATAGGACCTAGCACAAAGGGGGCCTCAATCTCAGTTTAATATATATGGAGATATACCTATCTCATAGAACTGGAAGGGACCCTGAGGGGTCATTGAGTCCAGCCCCCCGCCTTCACTAGCAGGACCAAGTACTGATTTTGCCCCAGATCCCTAAGTGGCCCCCTCAAGGATTGAACTCACAACCCTGGGTTTAGCAGGCCAATGCTCAAACCACTGAGCTATCCCTCCCTCCTTTGGTTGGGGTAGTACACACTATTGTAATACAAGCAACAACAAACGATTATTCAGCCAAAAATCAGTAGCAGGACCAGCATTCTCAATGAGAGTCCAGTGACCAACTAAACAATGAGTGAATTATGAACAATTCTATAACAACCTGTAGGTGGATAATTATTGACCAAACTATTTGGCAAATACGAACAACAAATCCAGATCCGTCTGTGAGTGCTTCACGAACCAAGAAAAGTAGTGACGTTATAACAAATACTATTCATACCTAGTAGCTGGACTCACTTTCCTAGTGACAGTAGAGACGCCTATGTGAGCAGTGATAATGGAGCGTTCTTATATATGAATATAATGGACACTGTGTGAGTAGTTAAGTCATTGTACTATTTGGCTGATGAAATTCAAATTAAGTACAGGCCACTCTACCCAAAAGGTAGGAACAGGCCCCCCCCTAGGCAATTTCCTGGGACTTTCTCATGTAACCTACAATAGCCTGAAGTGCTTTGGAAGTGCCGCCGTTCTGCGATTAGAGGACGGATTTTGTTCTATTCCTCTGGAAACTGCTGCGCAGAGAGATCCAAGCTCGCCAATACCACTAGCGATAGCTGACACCGGAGACCTTAATATGGTATAAATTCAGCCATCAACAGGCACGATTTCAGATAAGATTTACGGAGAAGCCATTGATTAAACTGCAGCTCTAGCGCTGTTTCTTTTATCACCGGCAAAAATAAATAAATAAAGAGTCAAGTAGCATTTTAAATTACAGGTGTTTCCACTTCCAAAAGCATTTCGCAGCCGAACACACACAAACACATTTGTGCAGCTTAATTGACATTGTTTTCCCAACTCCTCCAAGTTACCTGTAATATCAAGTCAATTAAGTGTTATTTTCACAAACCTATTTACTGAGCTACCCAACAATCAATCCACCTACACACACATGCAGCATTTGGGGGATGGTAGAGCTTAAAAGCTATCAGCATCCTCCTCCCTGAAGGAGAGCTCTGTGTAGCTCGAAAGCTTGTCTCTCACCAGCAGGAGTTGGTCCCGTAAAAGACATTACCTCACTGTGACAATGTCACCTGAAAGTGACAACAGGTGTTTGCATGGCACTGTTGTAGCCGGCGTTGCAAAGATATTTACGTGCCGGATGCGCTAAAGATTCATATGTCAACCACCCTTCCAGAGGACATGCGTCCATGATAATGACAGGTTCTGCTCGATAACGATCCAAAGCAGTATGGACCGATGCATGTTCATTTTCATCATCTGAGTCAGATGCCACCAGCAGAAGGTTGATTTTCTTTTTTGGTGGTTCGGGTTCTGTAGTTTCCGCATCAGAGTGTTGCTCTTTTAAGACTTCTGAAAGCATGCTCCACACCCGTCCTGATGAGATTTTGGAAGGCACTTCAGATTCTTAAACCTTGGGTCGAGTGCTGTAGCTATCTTTAGAAATTTCACATTGATACCTTTGTTGCATTTTGTCAAATCTGCAGTGAAAGTGTTCTTAAAATGAACATGTGCTGGGTCATCATCCGAGACTGCTATAACATGAAATATATGGCAGAATGCGGGTAAAACAGAGCAGGAGACATACAATTCTCCCCCAAGGAGTTCAGTCACAAATTTAATTAACGCTTTTTTTTTTAAACGAGCATCATCAGCATGGAAGCATGTCCTCTGGAATGGTGGCCAAAGCATGAAGGGGCATACGAATGTTTAGTANTTTTTTTTTTATCATTACGAAAACCAGATGGAATAACTTGAGGCCAACGGAAAGCTTTACTTTCTAACAAACAAAGGACAAATGCAACTCATGACGCTATGGTCTGCTGAGACAGAAACGCTTGCCATTTTGTTCTCTAGAGTGGAGTCAATGTGTTTTTAATGAACGTGGTATAATCCTACAGATGAAAGAACCTCAAAAGATATTGAGTTGAATCTGTTCACATCAGCATCCCAAAAGGTTAGATGTTTATTCTCAACCTCTTAGGTCTACAGAACTGGGCTGAATATTACAACAAACAGGAGATTTCTTGGAACTTGGCGAATCCATCTCTCTTGGTGAACCACAGAAACAGGAAGTTTGACATCTATGCCCTTCATTTCCTCCCCTGACAGGAACCCAGAGATACAGTGAAAAAGACAGATAACAGTAGGATTACAGTTAACCAAATCTTTTTAAACCACAAAAATGGTTCAAGGTCACTGAGTTATGGGCAGAGTGTGGGGTGGGGGTGGAGAGGATTAGGGCTGAGGACAGAGAAGGAAACTTTATTATTTTATTCAGATTCTCCCAGCATTGGTTTATATCAAGAAACTAGAGCTGACTGAAATTAAAAAACAAAACAAGCTGGTTTGCCATTATTTTCCAGATTGAAAGATCAAAGTTTTTTTTTGAATTTGTGCAGCCATGAGTTACTTGGAAAACAACTGCTTGGCCTTAAAGTGTGCTCTAGCAAATCAGGCAGTGTGGTCTAGTGGATGGGGGAACTGACTTGATGTCAGAAGACCTGAGTTCCATCCCCAGTTCTGCTCCTTACCTACTATGTGATTTTGGACAAACCTCTCTCTTCTTCCACACTTTGTCCTATCTATTTAATTTGTATGCTCTTCATGCAGGGACTAGCTTTTGTTGTGTGTTTGTATAGGACCTAGCACAAAGGGGGCCTCAATCTCAGTTTAATATATATGGAGATATACCTATCTCATAGAACTGGAAGGGACCCTGAGGGGTCATTGAGTCCAGCCCCCCGCCTTCACTAGCAGGACCAAGTACTGATTTTGCCCCAGATCCCTAAGTGGCCCCCTCAAGGATTGAACTCACAACCCTGGGTTTAGCAGGCCAATGCTCAAACCACTGAGCTATCCCTCCCTCCTTTGGTTGGGGTAGTACACACTATTGTAATACAAGCAACAACAAACGATTATTCAGCCAAAAATCAGTAGCAGGACCAGCATTCTCAATGAGAGTCCAGTGACCAACTAAACAATGAGTGAATTATGAACAATTCTATAACAACCTGTAGGTGGATAATTATTGACCAAACTATTTGGCAAATACGAACAACAAATCCAGATCCGTCTGTGAGTGCTTCACGAACCAAGAAAAGTAGTGACGTTATAACAAATACTATTCATACCTAGTAGCTGGACTCACTTTCCTAGTGACAGTAGAGACGCCTATGTGAGCAGTGATAATGGAGCGTTCTTATATATGAATATAATGGACACTGTGTGAGTAGTTAAGTCATTGTACTATTTGGCTGATGAAATTCAAATTAAGTACAGGCCACTCTACCCAAAAGGTAGGAACAGGCCCCCCCCTAGGCAATTTCCTGGGACTTTCTCATGTAACCTACAATAGCCTGAAGTGCTTTGGAAGTGCCGCCGTTCTGCGATTAGAGGACGGATTTTGTTCTATTCCTCTGGAAACTGCTGCGCAGAGAGATCCAAGCTCGCCAATACCACTAGCGATAGCTGACACCGGAGACCTTAATATGGTATAAATTCAGCCATCAACAGGCACGATTTCAGATAAGATTTACGGAGAAGCCATTGATTAAACTGCAGCTCTAGCGCTGTTTCTTTTATCACCGGCAAAAATAAATAAATAAAGAGTCAAGTAGCATTTTAAATTACAGGTGTTTCCACTTCCAAAAGCATTTCGCAGCCGAACACACACAAACACATTTGTGCAGCTTAATTGACATTGTTTTCCCAACTCCTCCAAGTTACCTGTAATATCAAGTCAATTAAGTGTTATTTTCACAAACCTATTTACTGAGCTACCCAACAATCAATCCACCTACACACACATGCAGCATTTGGGGGATGGTAGAGCTTAAAAGCTATCAGCATCCTCCTCCCTGAAGGAGAGCTCTGTGTAGCTCGAAAGCTTGTCTCTCACCAGCAGGAGTTGGTCCCGTAAAAGACATTACCTCACTGTGACAATGTCACCTGAAAGTGACAACAGGTGTTTGCATGGCACTGTTGTAGCCGGCGTTGCAAAGATATTTACGTGCCGGATGCGCTAAAGATTCATATGTCAACCACCCTTCCAGAGGACATGCGTCCATGATAATGACAGGTTCTGCTCGATAACGATCCAAAGCAGTATGGACCGATGCATGTTCATTTTCATCATCTGAGTCAGATGCCACCAGCAGAAGGTTGATTTTCTTTTTTGGTGGTTCGGGTTCTGTAGTTTCCGCATCAGAGTGTTGCTCTTTTAAGACTTCTGAAAGCATGCTCCACACCCGTCCTGATGAGATTTTGGAAGGCACTTCAGATTCTTAAACCTTGGGTCGAGTGCTGTAGCTATCTTTAGAAATTTCACATTGATACCTTTGTTGCATTTTGTCAAATCTGCAGTGAAAGTGTTCTTAAAATGAACATGTGCTGGGTCATCATCCGAGACTGCTATAACATGAAATATATGGCAGAATGCGGGTAAAACAGAGCAGGAGACATACAATTCTCCCCCAAGGAGTTCAGTCACAAATTTAATTAACGCTTTTTTTTTAAACGAGCATCATCAGCATGGAAGCATGTCCTCTGGAATGGTGGCCAAAGCATGAAGGGGCATACGAATGTTTAGTATATCTGGCAGGTAAATACCTTGCAACGCTGGCTACAAAAGTGCCATGCAAACGCCTGTTTTCACTTTCAGGTGACATTGTAAATAGGAAGCAGACAGCATTATGTCCCGTAAATGTAAACAAACTTGTTTATCTTAGTGATTGGCCGAACAAGAAGTAGGACTGAGTGGACTTGTACGCTCTAAAGTTTTACATTATTTTGTTTTTTTTCAGTTATGTAACAAAAAAAATTCTACATCTGTAAGTTGCACTTTCACGATAAAGAGATCACACTACAGTACTCGTATGAGGTGAATTGAAAAATACTATTTCTTTGTTTATCATTTTTAAAGGGCAAATATTTGTAATAAAAATAATATAAAGTGTATTCTGTGTTGTAATTGAAATCAATGTATTTGAAACTGTAGCAAAACATCCAAAAATATTTAATACATTTCAACTGTATTCTATTGTTTAACAACGCGATTAAAAGTGCAATTAATTGTTTGAGTTAATCGTGTGAGTTAACTGTGATTAATCAACAGCCCTACTTATAATCCTGGCTCTGACAATTGTTCCACACATGACCTCAGGCATGTCACTCGAGCTCTCTACCTCAGTATCCTCAATTCCAAAATGGGGAGAACCATACACAAAATAAGAGGAAGGAGAGTCGTGCACTTAGGGCACTGGCCCTGGGCTCAAGTAATAAGGATTCATTCCCAGCTCTGCCTCGGACTCCCTGTTTGGACTGTTCCAATCGCTTTGGGCCTCAGTTCCCCATCTCAAAAACTGTGCTTTAATACTTGTGTCTTGTGTAGTCAGATTGTAAGAGGGGACTATATCTTACTACATGGATGTGATGCAGCTAACACAATGGGGCTCCGTTCTCGGGGTAAGGAGCTCTAGACACCAGGAGTACAAATAATAAATAAATCGTAACACTTTGCTGGTGCAAGGTTTAAATAGGAAATGTCTAGAAAGTTCTTTGAGGGTGAACAACTATCTGTTGATATTTTTATGGATGCATTTAGTAGAATGCTGTTATAGCTCTGTAGAAAGAGCTACATTCTGGGGCACAGAGAGAGGTAGTAATAACTGCGATTGTGATTAGTCAGGAAAGCTGAGATCAATCAACCCAGCATTTGGAGTTCAACTAGCTAGTGGAAACAGGGTTTCCTGCAGTCAAAGCAAACTAAATTAAAGCAAAGGGATTCTTGCAGCCAGAGTTCCTCAAACTGAAATCAAAAGTAATTCTTGACAGAGTTCGGTGAATAATGCAAACAATTGTCCATGAATATTTGTCCACATTTTAAATGAATTAGCTTCAGTCACTTTCACACCCTTTTTGTGATCATTTTCACAGAACTTTCAAGTGATCCAACTTCATGGTACAAATATGCACTGAATGTAAATGTCAGTATTCACAACAGGTGGGCTTCCAAGCCCATCCAGTCAGGGAACAAAAATACCGGGCGACTCATTTAATCAATTGCACCGAAGTAACGTAGTTCATATTAAGGATTTTTACAATAAATCCACAGGGTATAGTCATCTTCTTCTTCATCTCATCCCATCAACTTGGGTTGGATCATCACACAAGCACCCACCATCTTTTTCTGTCCAAGGTGGCGCTAAGGTCCTTACTTTCTTCTTTGATGCAATCCATCCATCACTTCCTCAGCTTCCCTCAGGGTCTCTTTCTACCAACCTGTCCTGCCATGCTATCGTCACCAGATCCCCTTCATTCATCCTCTGCATATGTCCAAACCAGCAGAGTCACACTTCCTGGATTGTGTCAGCCACATCACAGACTTTGACTTCCTTCCTAATACTTTAATTTAGAAATGTGTCTCTTTGGGTAACTTCTTTTATGGCATGAAGCCATCTCATCTCAAACATCTGTAGACATTGAACCAGCCAGCTCTTTATCATCCATGCTTCTGCATGATACAGCATTGTGGGGTGCACGGTTGTTCTATACAATTGGGCTTGTAGCCTCAGTGGCATACGCTCAATTCACAGGCTATAGTGTGTGGCACAGGTCACTTGCTGGTTTGAACTAGAATAAATGGTGGAATCTTTGTAACTTGAAGTCTTTAAATCAAGATTTGAGGACTTCAGTAACTCATGCAGAGGTTATGAGCCTATTGCAGCAGTGGGTGGGTGAGGTTCTGTGGCCGGCAATATGCAGGAGGTCAGACTAGATGATCATGATGGTCCCTTCCGGCCTTAAAATGTATGCGCCCCAGTCTAAAATTCTGACAATTCCTTTCTCGTGGGACTACATCTTGCCTTTGCAGCAGCATCGATTTTGGGGTTTTAGATGAGACTGATGAACTAATGGCCTTTCCCACCTCTAACTACAATGTTCATCTCAACCATAATTTAATGAAGGGCTCAAAAGGGCTTTCCATACCCAAGATTCCCTATCGTATCAGGCTCCCATGATAGTCCATCTCCAAACACAAGTCCCTAGCACTCACTCCTTTTATATGTGCTAGTGTTAATCCTACCAACCACCGATGGTGCCTGTGCATCCCAACACCAGGAAGTCTATAGTCAGCTATCACAGCACCATTGTCTCATGCAGTGCATGCATACTCTTACATAGCACTTTTATTCTGAAAATGTCTTTTTCACAAAATTCAGTACAACTATACCAGGAGGAGAGGAAAGAACGGAATCTTAAAGCAGAATCTTATACACTGATGACAGTCTTGGAACACACACTTTATCCATTATTGTTCTTTTCCGGCGAAACTCTCATGGCCTCCCGTAAATCATTATTTGCAAGTCCACAGTGTCATTTATTTGCCAAAAGAATGATTATTGATTATCCCCATTCTGCTGCTCCTAGAAGCGTGTGTAAATTTACAATCAGCGCTATGGCTAAGACAGCCATTGCCCCAGAAGGCAGCTATATCCCAAGAAGCTGAGAAAAATCTGTAACCAGAGGACGTAAATGGCAATGGTGTAAAGCACCGGAAAGAATGGGTTCTGAGTGAATTATCTCCTTGTGTTAGAATCGTGTATTTTAAATAGGCTGGTGCACTGCATATCAATCAAAACGGCGGCAAGCACAGTTTATCCTTTTGAGTCGGTCTTAATAGGAACTTCTACCATCTCTCCCCAGCACATTAATACTTAATAGTAGGGAAATAAAGTAACGTTCCAAAATATAAATTAGGCAAAATAATTAGCAAGGCATTTGGAGCTAAGATCAGTCACTTGAAATTTCAGTCCTGGTATTCTGATCTGTCTGGCTTTCCAAAGGTAGGCTGCATACTTAGCTAATCAAATTGTATCACCGTGTGACAGTAAATGACATGGATTTACTACATGTTTATTCAGAGGTTCAATATGTCACCCCCCCCACCCCCCCAGTTGTGGAAACTGGCAGGCTCAAGGGGCTGTCCAGGGGATATAAGATATTCCGTCCCTACTTCACCAATTCAGGTCAGTTATTGTGGTTTGAAATGAATTGTTAACAATAATCATGTAAATAGCACCTTAAGATGTATAACACCTTACAGTTGGCTGACATGTCCATGACAGAACATACTGCCGGAGCTGGGGGCTAACGGCACAACTGCATATAGTTCAGTACAAAACAACACACTCCATTGCAACCAAATGCTATATAGGCATCTATGTTGGCATGCTCTCTAGAATAAATGAAATTTCAGGAACTGATGGTTTCAGTCCACATTACACTGGGCACCCCTGGGCAGTCTCAGGAGAGATGCTAATACTTGGACCGAACACTCTCACATCCCTGTGTCCGGGGCAATTTTTCTTGGGGCAGTGTGATGATCTTCGCTCATGGGGAGTGTTGCCTAGTGGTCAGGGCTTAGGCCCTTTGACCTGCAGAAGAGGTTTTGGTTAGGGATGCCAACTTTCTAACTGCAGAAAAATGAACACCCTTGCCCCGCCCCTTCCCGAGGCCCCGCCCCCCACCCCATGCATCCCCCCTCCCTCCATCGCTTGCTCTCCCCCATCCTCGCTCACTCGCTTATTTTCATCAGGCTGGGGCACGAGGCTGGGGTGCAGGAGGGGGCGAGGGCTCTGGCTGGGGGTATGGGCTCTGGGGAGGAATGGGGATGAGTGGTTTGGGGTGCAAGAGGGGGCTCTGGGGTGGGGTTCCTGGCCAATGGGAGCTGCGGAGCAGGCGCTTCAGGGCGGCACCTGTGAGCGGAGGCAGCATGTCCAACCCCCTGCCCGCCCCTCCGCCTAGGAGCCAGAGGGACATGCCGCCGCTTCCCTGGAGCTGCACGGAGCCGGGCATGGAGCCTGCTTGCCCCACTGCGGCCATCTAAACTTTCAGCAGCCTGGTCAGCTGTGCTGACTGGAGCTACCAGGGTCCCTTTTTGATGGGGCATTCCAGTCAAAAACCGGATGTCTGGCAACCCTAGTTTTGGTAGGGGAGCCCAGGCCCTCCCACTCCACTGGGCTGTGGTCCAGGGCCCTGTGAGGGCAACAAAAGTGACCAACACCCAGGAGTGCCTTAAGGCTGCTCTCCCTGGGCCACTTCCAACCACCCCATTATTGTCCACAGTTTGCAGTCTCTAAAGGAAAATGTGAAGGGGGTCAGCTCACCGCCAGGCACCTCTTTGTGACCAGGCGTGGCATGGTAACTCTCCCCCTCGTGGGTCGGCAGCTGCCTCCTCTCGTGCCTTGGTTAGTTCTGAGTCTCCCCCCCTTCAGGGACAGTCCATAAACCAAACACAGGGAATCAACACAAATACACTGGGCTAGTGTGTGAGAAGGGGAAATGCCTCCCTCTCAGGGTCAATCAGAAGCAGGTCCTCCCTTCGCTCAGGGAGAGACCTTCAGGCAGCTGTTGATGGGAGAGATCCTGCCTTCCCTCAGTCCTCTCTTCAGGAGCTGTCAGGTGAGGGTCCTTTATTTTCCCTGCCCTGCTCCCTTTTAACGCCTCCTCCAGCCTGTGCATCTCTTGCAGGTGTGGCGAGGCAGGGCTGGCTGAACCCAGAGCAGCTCCTTAACCCCCTTTGGCCTAGTGTGGGGTTTGTATACCTCCTCCCAGGCAGCGTGGGTTAAGATGGCTCTGCAAGTGCTCACGCTGAACCTATTCTGGGGATAAACGGGACTTCAGCCTCTGGACGTGCAATCTGGCACCATTTGCAAGATCAAGATTTTAAAATGCATTGACCGTAGGGCAAATTTTCAAAGCGCTGCACAAAATTCCCCTACACACAGGCAACAGAGGGGAGATTTTCAAACAAGTAACACTATTACTTCTTACGGCATTCATGATTTTCTACTGATTTCGCTAAACTATATCACTGGGTGCATATTCTCTTCTATCAGCTTAAACCTGGTTTAGCTTGCATTGGCAAATGTAGGGTACGTCTACACTGCATGGTTCTATGATGCAAACTGGGTGTGTGATTCCCAGCTTGAGAAATACTCGCCTTAGCCAGAGCGAGGCATAAGCAGACTGAGCAATGGCTTAGGGCCCTGAGCAGCACCAGGGGGGGTCTCTTATTTGCTTTTTTAGCATTTGTTGTGGGGGGGAGGCAAAAATATTCCTGCTTCGGGCCCACAATGGGTGAGCACCGCCTCTGGCCTTAGCTCTAATTGAGCGAGCCCTTCAAAAACGATAGCTGCAGCAGTGGGAGCAGGTGCCAGTCTCAGATGGGTACACGCTCAGGGCAGCTAGCCAGTCGTGTCCCTGCGGCTACGCTCTGTTCTTCGCATGCTAGCCAGTTCAGCACTGAGGTGACTATGTCTCCCGGAGTGGCAATCTGTGATGAGTCATCCCTGAGCCTGAGTGTTCTGATCCTGATGAGTCCTCTGAGGTATTACTCAGGGGCCAGCTGGGTGACCCCCTCCCCCACCACTCCGCAGGCTCCTAAGGAAAGCAGCCACTCCATCTGCTCAGCATCTCTATTTTGTCAGGGATGCTCCCATCTGCTTGGTAGTTCCGACAGGCTGCCCTTGCTCCAGCCATGGCCAGTTGCCCAGCTGTCCTGACAGCAAAACCCCCAGCTCAAAATGTAGATGCACCTTTACAGGGACAAATTAATCCAAAATAACCAGCAAACTTTCCAGAAACAGATGACGTCCTACATCATGTTTATCTGACCAGTGATCCTGAGCTGCTTTGGTTTATGCTGCTAACTATGTAAACTGTATTATTCCCAGGAGGCTGATGGATCTGCTGCGAAGCCAACATCTCAGTGGACCACGTGACAACCTGCTGAAGAGAAGGCTGGGTCCAAATTCTGTTTTCAGTGATGTGGGTGCAACCTCAACGGACTTCTGTGAGACTGCACCAGTGTAACTGAGAGGAGAATGGGGTCCCAGGATGGAACAACATGGCTGCCGCTCATCGAGGCTCAGGTGCACTGGGATAACGCTGGCACAGGGTCTGAGCACATTATGCCTGGCTCTAGTTAGCGTTACTAGTTCCTCGCTTTCATGAGCACTCAAACATTTCCCCCTCACAATGTATACTTAGCCCATTTCCTAATAAGGAGGCGAGTGATTCAAGTTCTCCCTCAGAGGTAGATATGATTCCATATTATTCCCATTTTATGGATGAAGTAAAAGAGCAGATAAGGGACATGTTTACACCTGCTGCCAAGACACCTAAATCCATATTTAAGTATCTAAATAGCTAGTTAGCTGACTAAATCAGAGCTTGAGTGCCTAACGCTAGATACTCAGTTTGAAAATTTGGCTCTAACTGATTTGCCCAAGCTCCCCCAGCAAATTAGGGGCAAAGGCAGGAAAGAACTCAGTAGTCCACCCACGGCTTCAGTTCCCTGATGTAACCACTAGCCAATACTACCAGGCTACATAAAACCCTAGTGCCACTGGACCAATCAGTGTGCTGAATATTTAGACTCACATCCTTACTGACTATCATGACAGCACTGGGAAACACCAACGATGTGTCACCCAACAACAGTATCCCTTTTAACAAGCTAGGGTCAGCGGATGGATGGTCCAGTGGCTAGGGTGCTAGCCTGGGATTTGGGAGACCTGTGTTCAAATCTCTGCTCTGTCACAGATTTCCTTTCTGATCTTGACCACATCACTGAGTCCCTCTGCGCCTCAGTTCCCCATCTGTACAATGGGGATAACTGCACTTCCCTGAATCACAGGAACATTGTGGGGAGACATGCATTAAAGATTGCAAGGTGAGCAGGATACTACATCAATGAGGATTAGACAGATGGTCCAAGAAGCAAGTATACTTACTCTCCTTCACTCTTGGACCTCCAGACCTCCAGCTGACACATCCATTAGTCACCAAACAATTCCACAGCTACCGTTTGTCACTTGTCTTTACTCATGCTAAACAAGACAGTAGAAAGCTGTGATAACAACAGCCTAACAAAGGGAAAGAGCAGAGGATTTCTCATACAAGCTCAGAATTACTGGAGCACTTTTAATGCCCTTCCCCATTTATTTATTTTCTAAGACAACTGTTTGCCAACAGAAAGCTGATTATTGTCCATTATGAAAAGCTGAGTTTTGTTTATTCAGCTTTTGGAAGCATTTTGGCTGAAGACATCTGAATCCAGCTCCATTTTGATTTTGCCTGGTTTTCAGTCTCTCTCTCTCCACACACATATACCCCTGTCCTTTGTCCTCCCACTAGTTGGCTGTCATCAAGCCAGGAGGTGCTGCTTCCTCTAAGGGAGTTGTCAAAGTCAGCAAGTGAACCAGCTGACACAGGGAGACTGAAAAGTCAGGCAGCCAGCAAAACCTGCCCTAGCGATCAAAGTCATTAGCGTCATACCACACTTGGTCCCCACCCTGGTCTTGGAACTAAACTCTCAAAGCACCCTCCGGCATTAGGATCTCTCCCCATTGGCCAAGATGGCGAGCTGCCAACGTGCTGGCTTAGCTGGGGTTTTGTTGTCTTTCACACTGTAATTACAAATGAAGATTTGTATGATTTTTAAAATGCGGCCTGACAGTCTCTCTCCGCCTGGTCTATCTGAGCGGCATTCCAACTGGGTGCGAGTCTTTGAAACGTGAATACGTGACAATTGGGTGAATGTTGGGCTTGTGAAAGAAACAGACCGGAGAGTTCTGGAGAGTAAGATCTTGTATTGATCTATAGATGGGGACAGAAAGGACAGCAGCAGTGTAAGCTTCCCCGGGAGACTCAACCCTGAGCTGGGCAGACCACTTCTCAAGGCAGAAGAGGATTTTTGTCACTATACTCATCCTGCACCTGGCCTATGCTGAGACTGGGAACAAGGAAGCCAATTAGGAGTGGTGGCTTTTATGATGTGAATCCTTATGTCCCAGGCTACTGGGAACTCCTTATATCCAAACACTGGCAGGGTTATTGATCACATCTGCACTGCAGGTGTTTTCACCTAGGGTTGCCAAGCCGCCAGGATTGTCCTGGGATCTGCAGGAATTAACGATTTAATTTTTAATTAAAGATTATGTCATGTGATGAAACCTTCAGGAATACGTCCAACCAAAACTGGCAACCCTGTTCACACCCCATGTCCTACA
Source organism: Platysternon megacephalum (assembly GCA_003942145.1). Taxonomy (NCBI): domain Eukaryota; kingdom Metazoa; phylum Chordata; order Testudines; family Platysternidae; genus Platysternon; species Platysternon megacephalum. The sequence goes on from QXTE01000044.1 coordinate 468,324, forward strand.
CAACCAAAATCCACCCCAGCATGAGCTGGGCTCAAAGCAAAACCTGGGATGGATTCTCTCAGGGCTGAGCCCTTTGTTTTTAACTGAGGGTCTCCCTAAGGGCTATTGTCATGATCTCGCTACTGGGAACTGAACTGATGTCGCCAAACTCATTTCACACAGGCCTTCAGATGGCAACAACTCCCAGCCACTCGCGACCTGGGTTTGAACCCACAATTTAAAAGCGAGTGTCAATTCCCACACCCATTCCACCTGACTTCTCCTGCTTGTTTTGATGGATCCAGAAGACGAGAGGTCCAACATAGGAACAGTGAGCTGGCACACACTGATGAGGAGACAACTACATTTGGGATCTTGCCTACCATGAAGTTACAAAGGGAGATGCTCCATCTAAATGGCTTCAAGTTAATTTTCTTCATCTGTTTCATGCCCCCCCCCCGCATATATCCGATGCTGGCGCCAGCACATTTTCTCTCCAGCAGTTCAATAATTTGGAGACGGCAATGCATCACGGCTCTCTGTTGGAAAGCACATTCAAACATTTACCATTCACTCCTACGCTGATTACTCACACCGAGTGCTTTAAAAATAACAACAACAACAATGCAAAAAATAAAATAGGGCTCTGGAAGTGCGCGGCATTAAAATAAACTCCAACTCTCTTGCCAAACTCATTAATAATTTTGGCTTTCAAAAAAAAAAAAAGTTGGATTGCTCTGCTCTTCAAGTATCAAAACATCCAATTAACACAGCTAATTAGCGTCACAAACAGCAGTCAAAAGAATGGTAATTTAGATTCAGGATTTCAAAGGTTTCCTAATCGCAGGCCAATGCAACTAATCTCTTGGAGCCTGAAAGTGTTTTGTTATTGCAATGCAATTGTATAGCATCCATCAATTAGCAGCATGGCAGGGAACACTCACTTGCATGATTCATTTGTCTAAACAGAACAAAAAGGGGACGAAAGAAAGAGAGAAATATCAAGCTCCTTAAAATATGCAGTATCCATTTTTCCAAATAATTTATACCGTGGCTGGAAAGGATTGTGAATAACACAATGTCCTTCCTGAAACTAAGCCAGCAAACAGGAGAGTTTCCCTCGGTTTTGAGAGATTAATAGGCCAGGAAAGCCAGGCCCGCAAGAGATAACGGCTGGCATGCAGTTAGATACGTTGCCTGATATGAACATTTTCTTATGGAGGGAGGAGGAAGCGTGTTTTTATTCAAATTCTGCTTCCTCGCTGTTCCCACAAGCTCAATTCTTCTCTCATCAGCCACAGACACCGAGAAGTTGGTCCAATAAAAGATATTTCCTCACCCACCTTGTCTCTCTAATATCCTGGGGCTGACATGGCTACAGCAACGCTGCACACAGAGACAGAGAGACATAAAGGGCCAGAGCCTCAGCTGCTGTGCATCGACATCTCCACTGAACTTGTAGGAGCACTTCCCATTTAAGCCAGGATCTGTCCCCCCGCCAACAATCACCATCTTTTTGTGAGTCTTGCAATAGCTGGTGCTTTTTAAAGCCCCAGCTCCTGGAGTCAGGTGATTATGGAAGAATCTCAGCTTTCATTTCTGAATAAAGCTGTAAGTTTCTAGCCCTCATAGTTGCAGAGAACAGCTTAATGTGAACCCTGAAGGTTCAACGTGTATGTGTGTCTAACTCATGATTTTTGAAAGCTTTGGGTTGGCAATACAACCCTCTAATACACACATACCCAGACCCAGAGACATACATCAACGCATTAGGGACTGAAAGTGTTAACATTAAAGAAAACCTAAATGAACTGGTACATTCCATAAAACTTAATGCCACCATCCCATCAGTTTTCTACTGTTCCTGAGACAAAAAGTAGGAAATTGACCATTTATCTATGTTTAATTGTATATATGATGTGCTTTAAACAACAGAAATACCATTAACAGCAGTTTATCAAAGGTCCTATGTGGTTCCTGAGATCTACTGGATTTAACAAATGTAAAATATAAATAAGGAGAGAAATCTGCTCCCCAGTGGGAAGATTTTACTGTGTGTTTCTCCTTTCCATGCTGCAGAAAGCATACGCATAACTTATTATTTATATACATAGCATCAGACAAAGGGTAATTAATAAAAAGACCTAATCATGGCTGGATCGTTTGCTGGTGTAAATTGATGCAACTCCACTGACTTCAATAGACCTATCTCAATTTGCACCCGTTGAAGATCTGATCCATTGTGCCTATTACAACACAATATACAAACAAGGCAGCAAGAAACAGTATTCACTTCAAAAATGTAAAATGAAGTAGAGGCAGAGGCAGACATAAGGACGGGAAAGAAGAAACCCAGCATGTTTTGCTAGGATATAAGGCATTTTTCTGGGAATGGGAAAAGGCCAACCAACTTAACACATCTGCTCTTTGTGCACTTTGCCTAAATGATCCAAGCCATCAAATTCAGATCTGGAACCAGATTTCAAATACCCAAACATTCAGGGTTGTTCAAATCTGAGAGTCTATGTTGACCCATTTTAGAGACGGGGCCATTTGGAAATGAAGCCCAGGCCCATGTTTAGATTTGAACTGCATTAGAGTTTGAGATGTTTAGATCTGGGTTTTGGGTTCAGGCCCATCTCCGATCACAACTTCCTGAATTTCACTTTTATTTTTCCTCTTATCTTATTGCCTGATCCTCTTGACATAAGTAGGTGTGTCTTGGCCTATAACTCAATTTCTCTTTATTTCAGATTACAGGGCTCAGCTTTTGCACTGGTCCACCATCACCATTAGAAATGCAGCATGATCTACTCTACCCCCATAACGGGGTGGGAGGCAGGCACTCCTTAGATCTATCATTTGTTCTACAGTTGGCTTATTGTGTGACCTTGGACAAGCCACCACTCTGTGCCTCAATTTCCCCATTAGTAAAACAGGGATAATTATTATTATTATTTATTACTTGTATTATCGTACTGCCCATGAGCCCTAGTCATGGACAATAGTTAATTACACCCATAAGGGCATGGGGAAGATTAATTAAGGTGGATACGACATTTTGAAAAAGCAAAGTGCTACTCAAACACTAAATCAAATCAATATAGCCCATTGGCATGGCAAGCTTAGCATGTGATGCCACAGCGTAAAAGAAGTAAAATGCTTCGATGTCTGCAAGGGGTAGATCACGTTCAACTACCGGCTATCCAGGATGGGCTTCACACCGCATTTGGGGTTTAACACTAGGTTTGTTCAGTATTGTCCTCTCTTGATGGCAGACAAGAATGATGCTAGGTGTTGTTCCTATGAACATGCCCCTCTTCCCACATCCAAATCCGTGTGTGTTTCTACAATTCGCCTAGCACAACAGGGTCCTGGTCTATCCCTAGGGCTCCTCGGCACTACAATAATACAAATAACACAAATAATAATCAACCTGCAGCTGCTTTCTCAACACACCAGAGCACTAGAGCCTTTAACACGTCACAAATTCCTGCTACACATCTGTCCCCATCACAGGTATTAGACTGTGTTTGTACTGTAGTAAAGTGTAAGGGGCTGTTGTGCTAGGTGCAGGACACGCACAGAACAAAAAGCTGGTCTTTGCTCCAGGCCAATGGCAACAGGGAATCTTTGCTCTGGAGACCCGGGAATGGAATATTCATTGCAGGCCAGGTGTGAGGCACAGTGAGCAAAGTTTTGTAGCAGAACTATATAGAGCTCCTTCTGCAGCGCTACCCTTAGCTACACACAGCCCCTTCCTCCAGCGCTACCCCTAGCCGCACACAGCCCCTTCCTCCAGCGCTGCCCCTAGCTACCCACAGCCCCTTCCTCCAGCGCTACCCCTATCCTCACACAGCCCCTTCCTCCAGCGCTACCCCTGGCTACACACAGCCCCTTCCTCCAGCGCTACCCCTAGTTACACACAGCCCCTTCCTCCAGCGCTACCCCTATCCTCACACAGCCCCTTCCTCCAGCGCTACCCCTGTCCGCACACAGCCCCTTCCTCCAGCGCTACCCTTAGCTCCACACAGCCCCTTCCTCCAGCGCTACCCTTAGCTCCACACAGCCCCTTCCTCCAGCGCTCCCCCTAGCCACACACAACCCCTTCCTCCATCCCTACCCCTAGCCACACACAACCCCTTCCTGCAGCGCTACCCCTAGCCGCACACAGCCCCTGCCTCCAGCGCTACCCCTAGCTACACACAGCCCCCTCCTCCAGCGCTCCCCCTAGCTACACACAGCCCCTTCCTCCACCACTACCCCTAGCTACCCACAGCCCCTTCCTGCAGCGCGACCCCTAGCCGCACCCAGCCCCTTCCTCCACCACTACCCCTAGCCACACACAGCCCCTTCCTCCAGCCCTACCCCTAGCCACACACAGCCCCTTCCTCCAGCGCTGCCCCTAGCCGCACACAGCCCCTTCCTCCAGCCCTACCCCTAGCTACACCCAGCCCCTTCCACCAGCGCTACCCCTAGCTACACACAGCCCCCTCCTCCAGCGCTCCCCCTAGCTACACACAGCCCCTTCCTCCACCACTACCCCTAGCCACACACAGCCCCTTCCTGCAGCGCTACCCCTAGCCGCACACAGCCCCTGCCTCCAGCGCTACCCCTAGCTACCCACAGCCCCCTCCTGCACCGCTACCCCTAGCCGCACACAGCCCCTTCCTACAGCGCTACCCCTAGCTACACACAGCCCCCTCCTCCAGCACTACCCCTCGCCACACTCAGCCCCTTCCTCCAGCGCTACCCCTAGCTACTCACAGCCCCTTCCTCCAGCGCTACCCCTATCCTCACACAGCCCCTTCCTCCAGCGCTACCCCTGTCCGCACACAGCCCCTTCCTCCAGCGCTACCCCTAGTTACACACAACCCCTTCCTCCAGCACTCCCCCTAGCCACACACAACCCCTTCCTCCATCCCTACCCCTAGCCACACACAACCCCTTCCTCCCGCACTACCCCTAGCTACACACAGCCCCTTCCTCCCGCGCTACCCCAAGCGGCACACAGCCCCTTCCTCCAGCGCTACCCTTAGCTCCACACAGCCCCTTCCTCCAGCGCTCCCCCTAGCCACACACAACCCCTTCCTCCAGCACTACCCCTAGCCGCACACAGCCCCTTCCTCCAGCGCTACCCCTAGCCACACACAACCCCTTCCTCCAGCACTACCCCTAGCCACACACAACCCCTTCCTCCAGCACTACCCCCAGCTACACACAGCCCCTTCCTCCAGCGCTGCCCCTAGCTACACACAGCCCCTTCCTGCAGCGCTACCCCTAGCCGCACACAGCCCCTTCCTGCAGCGCTACCCCTAGCTACCCACAGCCCCTTCCTCCAGCGCTACCCCCAGCCACACACAGCCCCTTCCTCCAGCCCTACTCCTAGCTACACACAGCCCCTTCCTCCACCACTACCCCTAGCCACACACAGCCCCTTCCTCCACCGCTACCCCTAGCCACACCCAGCCCCTTCCTCCAGCCCTACCCCTAGCCACACACAGCCCCTTCTTCCAGCGCTACCCCTAGTTACACACAGCCCCTTCCTCCAGCGCTACCCCCAGCTACACACAGCCCCTTCCTCCAGCGCTACCCCTAGCTACCCACAGCCCCTTCCTGCAGCGCTACCCCTAGCGACACACAGCCCCTTCCTCCACCCCTACCCCTACCTACACACAGCCCCTCCCTCCACCGCTACCCCTAGCCACACCCAGCCCCTTCCTCCAGCCCTACCCCTAGCCACACACAGCCCCTTCCTCCACCGCTACCCCTAGCCGCACACAGCCCCTCCCTCCACCGCTACCCCTAGCCACACCCAGCCCCTTCCTCCAGCGCTACCCCTAGTTACACACAGCCCCTTCCTCCAGCGCTACCCCCAGCTACACACAGCCCCTTCCTCCAGCGCTGCCCCTAGCTACACACAGCCCCTTCCTCCATCGCTACCCCTAGCCACACCCAGCCCCTTCCTCCAGCCCTACCCCTAGTTACACACAACCCCTTCCGCCAGCACTACCCCTAGCCACACACAACCCCTTCCCCCGGCGCTACCCCTAGCCACACACAACCCCTTCCCCCAGCACTACCCCTAGCTACACACACCCCCTTCCTCCAGCACTACCCCTAGCCCCACACAGCCCCTTCCTCCAGCCCCCCCCCTAGCTACACACAGCCCCTTCCTGCAGCGCTACCCCTAGCTACCCACAGCCCCTTCCCCCAGCGCTACCCCTAGCTACACACAGCCCCTTCCTCCAGCGCTACCCCTAGCTACACACAGCCCCTTCCTGCAGCACTACACCTAGCTCCTGCTATCAGTCTTATCCCTTCACTTTCACTAACAGAAAATGAACAGGAAATCATACATTTAAAGCAAAGTGACGGGGGAAAACAAAAATCTAGCCCTCTAAGCTGGATCCTTCATCACATAATTCATATTTCACCCTCCTTCCAATTAACATCTAGCTCCTGCCTTGGACCCAGCACGCCCTTGTTCTGAATACGACTGCAGTCTGCGTCAGACAGCCAAACTCATGACACATGATCCCCATCTATTTTCTATAGGGTAGAACTCTGCTAAGCAAATACCGAAGTCTATGTGAGGACAACAATGGGAAACATACTAAGGCACGTGCTATAAAACCACGCCAATAACACTTCCGTGCCAGGCAGGACTCTATTGCAGGTATGCAGGGATGAAAAAGTTAACACACTAATTCCTTGCTCCCTCTTGGAACCATTACCACTTTCTAAGGCTTAAAACACTAATGAAGATCTATAGACTCAATCTCATGGACTCATGGACTGAATCGTTGCCTCATTTTTATTAAGCGCTGCTTGTTCTTGCCCACTCAATCATCCTTAACACACAAGAACTCATTGGCATCAGCCACTTCTTCTGTCCTATATAGAAAGGGATTCTCATATAGTGCTGCAAATTTTGATACAATATCTGAAGAACGGGTGATTGTGAAGGGATCCGTGCAATGTGTGGACTGTGTGTTAATTCACGTAGGGCGGTGGCCGTTTTCTTGTGAAATGTTACAAAAAGCACAGACCTTTACGAAGCCCACACAAAGCAGAACAATATCCTTGCTACTAGAGATGGCCCAAACCATCTGGGCCTGCTTCACAATTCCAGGGCTAAGGGATCCTCAAATCCAAATCTGCCCTAATTGTTTGGAACATAGGCTGGATCCAGAAATAGGTGGAGGTGGTGGTGGGGGGGTCTATTTTCCATCTCTGGTTCAGGTATAGCCAAAGCCGGCCATGCTCATGAGACGCTAACAAAAGAAGGAGGGAGTCTCAGGAAACCAGCTGACATTAGGAGAGTTCTATCATCTCTCATGCGAACAGAGTAATGGACTTCGGTGCCATCTAACTCACGCCTTATCCCTGATCTGGCTGCAAGGCTGAAATCCTGACGTAGGCCAGGGCCATCCAGCTACACCCTCTTCTGGCCAAGGTACACAACCTGGTCCCCAGCCCCCCTCTCCAGGATCCTGTTCCCTGGTAGTTCCCTAGAAATCAATTCACAGTAGGGTGACCACATGTCCCAATTTTATAGGGACAGTCCCGATTTTGGGGTCTTTTTCTTATATAGGTTCCTATCCCCCTGTCCCGATTGTTCACACTTGCTGTCTGGTCACCCTACCTCACAGACACATTGCAGCATTTCAAGCAATTCTGTGGCTGGCTGTTATTGATTTATTCCACTCCCTTTCCTCTGCCCCAGGCTCTTCAGGCCTTTAGTCACCTTTTCTGGGCACAATCTCCAGTTTTTCTATTGCTACCCCATTCTGGGATTACCAAAGTCTTTTCAGCATTCATATAACTGCCCTCTGTGGGTCTGCCTGCCCCCCTCCCAAATTTCACCACTGGTCAGAGTTTGTATCCTTGCCCTTCTCTGGGCCTGCTTTCTTCCCAAAGGGCTTTGTTTTGCTTCACACAGCTGCAGTTTATCGCAGCACCTTCCTACAGGCTCCCTTTCCAGCTCGCTCCGAGCTGCTTTTTCTCCCCTGCAGCCTTTTCCAGTCCTTTCCCCCAGGAGGAGGAACTTCTCACCTCAGCAAGGGCCGGTATCCTCTTGACCCAACTCTAGTGCAGTGCGTACCATATGTACATAAACCCTCACTGATGAAGATGAGCCTCAAATGGGTCAAAGGTTCAGTCTGGTAAAGCGTCCAAACTTCTGGGTGCTTAACTGGACCTTACCTTAACTATTCAACTTGTGCCAAAAAAAACAAAACCCCAACGTCTGGAGAGCTCATGAAAATAGTCTCCCTCCAAAGACTTATGGTACCCCTTGTTTCTCTTTGGACGGGGGGAAATGGAAGGTCGCCCATGTTTGTTTGATATTTCCACCTCCAGCACCAACTAGAAATCAAAGTGTAGAGGCAGGAGAAAATGAAAAACAGAGGAAAGGTATCCAAACACTGACGCCCCTGCAACAGCAGTTGGTTCAGCTTCAGCGTGAATTTAGTTGAATTGTATGGTAGCTGAACAGCATCACCTTTCTCAAACGCACACATATATGGGTCGAGGCCACTTAACCATAACCTGGTAAGCTAATTCCCAGTGTCTGTGGTTATCTCCCTTTATGTCAATTAGTGTAATACATTCTTCCTCCCATATGTCTTAAATCCGGGGAGAAATAGAGAGTACTACGTGTGTGTGTTTATAAATCAATTATACTTAGAGGAGACCTCACTGTCTAGTGGATAGGGAATAGACCTCGGGAGCAGGAGATCCGAGTTCAATTTCTGGCTCTGTCACTGACTTCTTCTGAGATGTGGTGGAATTATTTTGCCTCATCTGTACAATGGAGATGATCGTAGGGTGACCAGATGTCCCGATTTTATAGGGACAGTCCCGATTTTGGGGTCTTTTTCTTATATAGGCTCCTATTACCCCCCACCTCCTGTCCCGATTTTTCACACTTGCTGTCTGGTCCCCTAGATGATCGTCACATTCCTTTGTGAAATATGCTGAAACCTACGGACCGAAAGTGCTACGTATTGCTAGTTATTTTAAAAAGCATGCCCTTATGCAAGGAATCCAACTCACCCCTTTGTGCCTAGGTAGGGTACCACACGTGTACCAGATCCATACCTTCGTGTGATTGGCCAAATGAACAGTGACGTTCCATCATGAACCCTCAATTTCCTGGCTCTTGTGAGTCCGAGGCAGGTGCAGAAACATGACATTAGCTTCATTTGTGTGTGTGCTAATTGAGTGTTAATAGGTATGCAGATAGAAACACATTACAATTAATACGCCTAGCCAGGGAAAAAGCAAGTCCCGTAACATACCTTTTAGATGCAAGCCGTTATTAATCAGCATTTTAACGAAGCATAATTACAACAGCTTACGGCTCCCACCAGGTAAAGCAATAATGATAGGTGCAACCAAATAAAGGTGGAAAATAATTCCCTGTTTCTCAGAGCTAATATTAATTTAGCAGTGCTCAGAGTGATGGCTGGTCGGACAGCCCCGCACTTCTGTTCTGTAAGCCAGCTACAAATAACGGCTTTGATGAAAAACGGTGATGATGCTTGTGAATTCCAAAGCAGGAGATGTGGCGGCGGAAGGGGGGGGGGAGGGGGAAGGGAAAGTCACCTCCCTGGTTTCTAGGATGCAATTGCCAGATCTTGGCACCGAGATGGAGGCATTTGGTGGGCACTGGAAGCTGTCCTCCATGCTGCACAAACCGTGCAAAGGCAGACTTCCCCGTGCGTTACACAGCTCCCTAGCACTTTGGCTGACTGGAGAATGCCCTTTGGCTCAACCAGCCCAACAACTCTCTCTGGCCCAAGACTGTTGGTGAAGTTAACATGCAGGATGCGCAGTTCACTGCGTACGGCATGCTCTCCAGAGGGGAAGTGGGAGAATCCTCCCAAGACATGTAAAACTAAACTGGAGAAAGGACATGAAAACATACAGTCCTTCAGGGGACAGTCCTACTACACAGGCCAGGGAGAGCAGCAAGAAGAATTAACAGGTATTTTCTCTCTGTAATAATTCCTGTGATGGCTGCTTGTCTAGTCGTAGAAGGGAGACTCTGCTAACTGGATAAAACTGCTCATGTCCTTATAGTGCATTTACCCAGTGCTCATGGCAGAGACAGTACAATGAGTTTCTCTTCTGCTCTGATCTTTGTTCTGCAATAAATTCTCTCCACACACAGCAGCAGCATTATCGGATGCTGCGAAAGTACATGGCAATGCACCCGAGGCTATTTCTCTCGGCATTAAAATTGTTTGTATGGGCACCTCCTACTGGACTCAATGAGTCATTTCAACTGCGCAGCCTTATGGGTGGGGACCGTGCTCTGATCTTATTCTATGTGGGCTCTGGGTTTACAAAAAAATAATTTGTTAAGCCGATCTCATGGGTTTTTGAGCTGCTGACTCACGATTTTTGAACACTTGAGCGTGACAATACTGCCCACCACACCGGGGAATCTGGAGAGGAGGTACTTTTCTCTTTGTGTGGGTCTTTCAGAAGGCAACAGAGGAGAGAATTAGTATCAATAAAAGAGGAGAATATGGGTGAAAACCCACAAAAATTGGAAGGGCAACCCAGGGGAAGAGGGCAGCCTGAAACTTCCTTTAACTCATCCATTGCAATTGACCAGAATTCAAGTTGACGGTGTCCTTTAACTGTACACAGTTTTAGAACAAGAAATGAAGAACACTGTAACCAGTGAAAACGAACTGATGAATGTCATCGCCAAGCAATCTCTTTCAAATTGATTTGTGGGGGCTGGGGCGTTTGGATCCACCTTTCTGGGTGTGAAAGCCGGACAGAGCTTTTATTGACTCTAGCATTACAAGGACTGTTTCTGGTCTTTCAACCTGTTCCAGAAATGGAGAGAGGTTTCTTTTCTTTATGACCAGACACTGTAGCATGGTCGATCCTGCACTGAATTGAAATTCATCAAAGCCTTCTTTGTCTCAACAGAGTAATAAAAAGCCTAAACTTTATTATGCATGAAAAGGTTACAGTGAAGGGTTCCCCCCCCCCTCCTCCTGCTCCAAAAAGGAGGAGAAAAATGTGCCTGGCCAGAAAACAGAAAGGGTTTGAAAGAAAGCTGAAGCCCTTGATATAAATCAGCTGGGTCTGAGCAATGTGTAAGGGGAGCGAAACCATGGCATGGCTATTAGAAATAGAACCCGACGATGAGATTGGAACTTATCCTGCTTTGGGGTTGCCCAGACCGGAGTTCTAACCTCCCATCCATCTCGGCTGAGAAGTAGCCTGGGTTTAAACTCAGTCACGTTGCACATCTGCAGTCCTTCCTCTGCTGTTTTCACGCATCGAATGTGAAGCACTAGTAGCCTCGATCCTGCCAAACGCTAAAGCAAGTGCTTAACTTTAATGTGTTTTACTCATGTGTTCACAGGCTTAAACAGATATGCAGGACTGGGGCTGGAGGGCTCAGCACGTTACAGGATTGAGACCTCACACCCAGACCCCCACCCCCCGCCAAGCCACATCTCCTCGCACCCAGACCCCTTGTCTGAGCTCCAACCACCTTCACCTGGATCCCCTGCAGAGTCCCATTGCCCCTGGACCCAGAATCCCCCAACGAGCCTCTGTGCATCCAGATCTCCCACTGAGCCGCCGGCACCCAGACTGCCCCACACAGAAACCTCTAACCCTACGTCTGGATCCCCCCACCCTTGGATCCTGCTGAGCTGAGCCTGCCCACCCACACCTGGTGCACCTGGCGCAGAGGGGCAGGGCCCCGGGGTGTTTCGGGGGCAGGCCAGCCCTTGCACTGTGTCAGGGTCAGGTACAGCCAGGGCCAGCTCCAGCTTTTTTGCCGCCCCAAGCGGCGAAGCGGGGGGAAAAAAGAAAAAAAAAAGATAAAGCCGATCGGCGGCACTTCAGCGGCAGCTCAATCGCGCCGCTTCATTCTTCGGCGGCAATTCGGCGGCGGGTCCTTCACTCCCTCTCTTCCACTTCGGCGGCACCTGAAAGAGGAAAAGAGGGACTGAGGGACCCGCCGCCGAATTGCCGCCGAAGACCTGGATATGCCGCCCCTTTCCATTGGCCGCCCCAAGCACCTGCTTCCTACGCTGGTGCCTGGAGCCGGCCCTGGGTACAGCCTCACTGCCAAGTCCCTGTACCGTGGGAGGTGGGGGCTTCAGGGTGATCTCCCACCTCAATCCAGCCAGTGGCCTGTGCTCCCCACTACCATGGTGGAGCCACATTCATGTATTGACAAATAAAATTTGCAGAATTTTAAAATATTGTGCACAGAATTTTTAATTTTTTGGCGCAGAATTCCCTCAGGAGTAACATATGTATGTATCATTATCGAGCATTTCTCTAGATCACTATATATAGATTATATGGGGGGGGTGGGAGGCGCTTTACATGGGGTGAAATCCTGGCTCCACTCAATGGGAGTCTTACATTTGATTTCAGCGAGACCAGGATTTCACTCATGATTAGCCCTGCCCTGAGGAACACGTACTCCAGACACACCCACCCAACCCATTGGTTTAAATGAGATCTGGGTGCGGCCTTTAACATATGCTAAACATCAGCCCACAAAGAGAGAGAGAGGGAGGGAGAGAGATTTTTTTTCTTCTCACCAGAGGGATCCTCATGAAGGTGGCTGGTTTTCGGCCCCCCACAGCCTCCCCGGGGACTTTTCAAGCAATAACTATTAAAATGTTCCTGCCATTTGTCTAATGCAATTCCATGCACCACATCCATCTTTGGAGAGCTGACTTTCATTAACACTTCAAAAATAATTTAAGGTTTGCGCTGTGAAGGTTAGAAACTTTTCACAGCTCAGAGCTAATAGCTCTGCTGTTTACATGCTATAATGTCTCCATAACCTTTTCAAACACGCCGTGGCCAGCAGCTGGGACCTGTCCCTGCTATTTTCGTTCCCGGAACGTAACTGCAGAAATGCTATGACTTCGTGCCCCTGAAATGGTCACATTTCTTCTCTTTAGGCTTTTCTTCCATTACCGCACTAACGGAAAGGGCTTCACCTTTTCAAGTGGCTCCTGATGTATTGAAATGCAGCCACGGTCGTCCTTCCCCAGGAGAAATGAAACAATCTGATTGTCTCACTAGAAACCCTGTTTCCGGGGGTGAGAGAGAAGGCTAGGCAGCCAGCCCTTCCTCTCAAAAGGAACTTGGGAGAGGACGTAACATGAGGTGAACAGCTTTGCCTAGAAGCGCAAGGGGAGGATTCTTGTTTCCAAGTCCCAAATGGAACAAGGTCATGATTCCAGAGTATTTGACGACGGTGCAGCCGAACACGAGCTACAGCTTTTCTACCCCGTTTCATTTCTTTGTGTGTCGATTACAGACCCTTAATGGAAACAGTACACTGGATGTACGAGCAGTGCACAAACCGATGAGAAATAGGACAGCCGAGTGCACGAATCCACAGGAGGAAGGCAGAGTGTGGTGAAATGGACAAGACTCCCGCTACCCGTGTCTCTCAGAAAGTAGGACTCTTGTCTGCTTCAGTACCCCACCTGCTGACACAAACAGAAGATACAGCCCGAGAGGAAGGATGCGTCAATATGTATGGATATCACTAAGAATTATATGGAGCTGGCAGGACTAATTTTAGTCTATCATCCTCAAAAGGGGTCCCTTGAAAAGTACTGGGCCAAACCTTGCTCTCAGCTGGGGGTAGTGTGAAAATGAACCATCCGAGCGGAAGCTCCCCAAATTCAATAGTGAGCAGGATGTGGCAGCAACATCAATATTATTATTACACCCTTCTGGTGCCAATGTTGGTGCACGGGGAGCAAACCAATCTCTTCCATCAGCTACTGCTTCCATCTGCTCTCGGGCACTGAGGTCAACTGTTCTGCCCTCCCGGATAAGGGTGGTTCTTCTTAAAGTTTCTCTTCGGCACCTTTGTTTCCTCACACCAGTTGGGTTCCACTTGACGGCCTCATGTGGAAGCGTGAAATATGATGCTCACCGGCAGTGCTGCCGAATGGTCAGGTAGAGGCGTGGCTGGTGGTTCCCCCTTTCTTCTACAACTCTGACCTGTGTGGGGTTGGTCCCTTCTTTGGGGGCTTAGCCCTCCAGCCAGATCACACATTCTAGTCCACAGAAAGAAAAGTGCAACAACCGAAATGTCTTTTGGTGCCTGCGAGGGCTTCTGGGCTTTTTCCCCTAGCTTCAGGACTTGGGGTCTGGACCCTTGTTTATTTAGGACCTTCCCAGCTGGATTGCCCACCAGACTTCTATTCTTTTCCTACCTTCAGGGGCTGGTAGGGGGCCCCGGGCTCACCCTCTCCATCAGACTCTGATCCAGGGCCCAATGTTGGGTAGCTAAGTTCTGCACCTTGGGTTGCTAAATTGCTGCCTCCCTGGATCACTTCCTGCCCAAGTTCCCCACTTCTGACCTTCCCAAGCAGCCACCAGTCTCCCTTCTGCAGGCTTGGTCAAGGCAGTACTGTCAGGTCTCAGGCAACAAGTGTCTGGCTGGAGAGTCTTGCCCGCATGCTCGGGGTTCAGCTGATTGCCATCTTTGGGGTCGGGTAGGGATTTTCCTCCAGGGTAGATTGGCAGAGGCCCTGGAGGTTTTTCGCTTTCCTCTGAAGCACGGGGCAGGGGTCGCTTGCTGGAGGATTCTCTGCAACTTGAAGTCTTTAAATCATGATTTGGGGACTTCAACAGCTGAGTCAAGGGAGAGAATTATTCCAGGAGTGGGGGGGTCGGCTTTTGTGGCCTGCATCATGCAGGAGGTCAGACTAGATGATCATAATGGTCCCTTCTGACCTTAAAGTCTATGAGTCTATGAGATCCTGGGCTGTGATTTCCCCAGAGCTGAGAACAGAGGCCTGCCCCCTCTGAGCTGCTCTGCTCCCCCTTTTAAGCTCCGCTTCCAGATTGTACCCGCTTTGTAGGTGTGGCTGGTCGGGGCTGCCTGGGCTGGAGTTGCTCCTTAACCCCTTGTTCTCCCGTGTGGGGTTTGTATACCTCGTCACAAGGAGTCTGTGTGTTGGCATACAAAGTACATGCCCCCAAGTATCTGCAAGGCTTCCTTCTGGTTCTAGGTGAGACAAGCTGCTGGTTGGTAACTCCTCAGAGAGAGAGGGGGGCCGTCGCATAACAGAGTTAAAGGTAAGTTACATAAAGTACAATTCACCGCAGCTCATCTATGTTTTGCAGGCGGCTTTGCTAAATTCTGCACGAAAAGCTGCAAATTCAGCAGAAAGTGATGAGGAGTCAGGGTAGCAAATGAGAACAGATACAGATTGGGCTAAAGAACAGAAAACAAAGTCATCGTTAATTAAGGGCCCTAAATGATGGGCCTTGCTGAATGAGGTCGCGGAGTATGCCCTTCCTGCTCTAGTTTTAGATTATGTAAATGACTTGGAGAGATGGCGTTTTCAGACTTCATACCTTTGCCGGGGTGGCCATAAAATGGACATGGAAAAACCAGGCCAACGATTTAGATCTACTCTAGAACTGGGTCAATATACAGGAAGAGAAAATTAAAGTCAACAAATGCAAAGTAATGTTCATCTCGGTGCGATCTTTGGCCCCCCCCGCTAAGTCTAATTTATATAAATGGCTTAGAGAAGCTGACTGCAAACTGGTTAAATCTGCTGATAACGCAAAATTGAGCCTCAGAGTGGACATAAGGGGGGGGGGGGGGCAAGCAAGGAAATTCTAAAGAGTCCTTTGCGCTGCCAGGTAATTTGGCTGATACACAGCAAATAATGCTTAATGTTGACAAATGGGAAAGCAATACAATTTATTTGCAAAACCGGAGGACAAAATGGGGATTGCCTTGGATTTCAGCAAGAGGAGTCTGAAACGGTCACTGGGAGCAGAACCCTTTCCAAGCCTGGCCTGCCTGGCCACACAATTCATTTTCAAATCAGGAAAAATAATTGGGGTGTTCAGAAAAACAAATGAAAAACATCAGGGTTCCTTAAAGGTGACCTGCAAAGGGGAAAAAATGGGCTTACACCTGTCTTTACTTCTTTATAGGTACCTCTACATTAGGAAAAAATGTGTTTACACAACAAGATAGCTAACACAGGTTAGCTAAAACCTTGCATAGCCTAAGTGTAGGCAGGGCAAGTTATAATTTTAACTCAATGTAGCTGATCAAGGTGAACTTTGGGGGGTCAAGTAGGCATACCCAAAGATGGAAGAAAGGAAAGGATTTCTTTAGGGGTTTTGGTGCTGGTTTTTTAAGAGGCTTGTTTTAAACATTAGGGAATCAGGTCCTGTCTAGCCTGGCAAACCCTGGAGAACTAGGAAAATGAGGACATCACAAAAGTGAAAGTTGGGCAATAGACAAGAGAAAGGATTTTGATCAGGCTGATTACAGCTCTTAGGCTTAGTTCATCCCATGAGCTGAGCTGGGGGGAGGGATAGCTCAGTGGTTTGAGCATTGGCCTGCTAAACCCAGGGTTGTGAGTTCAATCCTTGAGAGGGCCACTTAGGGATCTGGGGCAAAAATTGGTCCTGCTAGTGAAGGCAGGGGGCTGGACTCGATGACCCTTCGGGGTCCCTTCCAGCTCTAGGAGATAGGTATATCTCCATATATATATATTAAAAAAAAAAAAAAAAAATCTCCCCAATTTTGTGCAGGAAAGCTGCGTTGGTGGCACTGCTCCCTTTCTCCAACCTTAAATCTCACAAAAGTGCTAGAGCAGAGTCAGCAATTCGTAAAAAAAATCACTGATTACTTGTTATAGACTTAATATTCATGATACAACAATATACACTCTCTGCGACACCCAATAGCATCCCCTCTTTCAAAACAGAGCAGACCAGAGATGACATCCCCAGTATCTGTAAAGTACAAGGAGGCAGAATCAATCCCTTGTTAAAAACAAAACAAGTTACTAGAAGTTCTTTGTATCTCAGAAAGCCACCATCGAGGGCAAAGAGCTGGGATGTCACCTTTAATTCTGGATGTTCAACCCAGATTTTTGAATGCCCACACAAGATCCTACTTCAACAGCAGCCGTCGGTTGAGAGCTACAAGTGACACACACAATAATACAAAACATAGCATAGCAGCCAAACAGGCAGCAGGAAGACATATCCGACTAATGCGGGGTTAAAGAATGAATGATGAGGACAGGTTCAAAAGGAAACCTTAATGAGAAGGGATCTCTGTAGCGTAGATGGCATCGTTAATGCTGTAGTCAAGGAGACAATCACGTCATTTTTTTCCACTCAGCCCAAAGCACCATACAATGCATAAAAATGAGGGATTTAGAGGGTAACCCCCCCCCCCAAAAAAAACTTACAGAGACAACAGAGATATAAGTCTGGGACCAGATCCTCACAAAGGCTTGATCCTGAATTATTTAAATCCATTGGGATTTTGCCACTGGCTTCAGTGGGTGTTGTACCAAGCTGAAAATGCACAGGGCACAAATCAAGGGGTGGTGCCCTTATGCTGGTGCTGCTCTGTGTATGCCTTCCCCCACATACTGTGTGTTAGAGCAGCCTGAAGACTGCTCTAATTTACACCTGCTTTCAACAACCACAAAGGACTGAACAGCTTGCCTAGGATTGCATAGTTTAACTCTATCCTGATCACACATCCTTTTGTATTCACCATACCTCCCTTTCCCTGTCAGCAAAAAGGATATGGTGCACAAAGCTCTATTGTCAACTTTTGAATCAGACTTATACTGAGCTGATTCCTCCCTGGACCGTCTAGCATGCCTTTGCAGCCCAAGAACCTCAGTGGCATGGTACAAAATGGGAGCATTATTTTAAAAGGGTTCTACAAAGGAAAGCGGCTGAGAGTTTGAAACAACCAAAAGGACTTAGACACACCAAAGGATATTTCCTCAAATGAGCAGGAATAATAGGAGATGTCCCATCACAAAGTGATGTGCAAAAACCTGTGCATAACCCTGGGAGAAAGGAGAGAAATGGCAGTCATCATAAGAAAAAGCAGCTTATCACCGGATCCGGAATGGACACGGTGCTGGCCAATAGACAGTGGAGACAAATCCCAAAACCTGGTGTGTAGCTCTACAGTGGCTGGATCATAACTACTTCTGACAGATACCGGAGAGATCTGTCTCTTGTTTGCACTTTGGCAACACTTGTGATGCCAGTAATGCTTCACTGAATTGAACTGACACTGAAAAACTGGAAGATGTTTGTCTATATCCCCTGATGACTGCTTTAAAAATTCTAACCACTGTGGGCACAAACATTCTCATTACATTCAAGTCTAGCAATATCAGGGGAAAGAGTATTTGGGGGTTGGGGATGGGAAATTTAAACTGCTTCCAGCATTGAAAGCCTAGACACGACATTGGTATATTGCCGAAGAGTCAGGACGTGAAACTGACCAATTCTGTTTCAATATCCAATTAAGATGAAATTGAGAAAAAAATCATCATAAAAGTAAATCAGATAAAGTTATTTCTTCCAGGTGCTATTAGCTACACAGATAAAAAATAAATGGGTTTACATATATTCCAAAATCGATGCTCTTGCGACGCATGTCAGTTTATTAGGAAAGGCTGAAATTGGTAAAGATACATTGCTTTTCTATGAATTAAATATCCTTTGGAAAAGACAACTGAAGTCATGCTCTGTCATAATGGGAAAATATTGATCTGTGTAAGTGGACATCTGGGAAGAGCACCATGATTGACAACACAGCTCTCTGTCCCTTCTCACCTGATCAATCCATTCACAGTTTGAGAGTAAAA
This sequence comes from Platysternon megacephalum, assembly GCA_003942145.1. NCBI lineage: Eukaryota > Metazoa > Chordata > Testudines > Platysternidae > Platysternon > Platysternon megacephalum. Next base: position 486,998 of record QXTE01000044.1, read on the forward strand.
GTTCTTTTCATGCTTCGAAATTCACTGTTACTGGAATGAAGAGCGACTCCAAAGACTAGGACTGTTTAAATTCAGAGAGAAGAAAAATAAGAGGAGACATGATAGAGATACCTGAAATAGTGAATGACGCAGAGAAGGCAATTTTATCCTGTCTCATAATACAGAAAAGAGAGGGCATCCAATGAAATCAAAAGTCAGTACATTTAAAACTGATTAAATGAAATCTTTTCTTCACACAATACATAGTTGGCTGGCGGAATTATTTGCCCCAAGATATTAATGAGGCAAAAAACGTAACAGGATTAAGAAAGGGATTAGACGATGAGAACGTTTGGTTTGCCTCAGTCACAGTCCCTCTCTGCACACCTAGGGGACGTAGGGGGCAGGAGGAAGAAAACAGGTCAGGGGCTGGGGGGCAGCAGTCTCCCTGTGCATGTGGCCACTTGGCAGTGGACCATGCACCGGCTGTGCCAGTGTCTAAATGGCCCACTTTGTCAGTGGGCATGGCCATGGGAGGCAGGTGAAACCTCCCTTCTACCTGAGGCCCTGCCCTACTCCGCCCCATGCACCCCCACACACAGCCAGAGGAGCCCCGGTTGAACCACCCCAACCCTGAGCACCCACTGAACCCCCGGGCCGCTGGCTTTTAGGCACCTGCCAGACCCCCAGGCCACCGGCTTTCAGGGAGAGGAGGGACGTGGCGAGGGGACCTCGCAGGGTTGGAGATGAAGAGGAATGTGGCAGGGGACCTCCGGGGGGGGGAGGGAAAGAGTGGAGGAGAGCAGAGACCGACTCAGCAGGCAATGGCGGGCACTGGTTTCCTGGGGTAAGAGGTGGAGCAGGGAGGGGAAGAGGTGGAGTGCAGGCGAGGCTACCATGGCCCAGGCATCTGGTGGCGGCCGTGCCAGGGGAGGTTTAGCTCTTGGCTCCCTTTCCCAAGTTTATGTGGCACTGTTCTGTGAAACAGTTACTTCAATTTCCCAAAGTAACTAACATATTGGCTTCATTCCACCTTCTGGTCACAGGGCACATCTGTGTCTGACCTATATTGTTTGCCTGCCTCCACCGTACATTCCTTGGAGAGGGACCATACCTCCCTATAGAGGCTCAACTCTATGCAGGGGGAGCATTCAGAACACTTCTTCCCAGCACTAACTTCAGAGCATGCCATGACATGTTCATGCCGTGTCGCGGTCCTGTGCCATTGCGTTCTGGAGGGGCTCTCTGTGTGGACTGTCCAGGGCCGGCTCCAGGGTTTTTGCCGCCCCAAGCAGGAAAAAAAAAAAAAAAAAAAAAAAAAAAAAACCGCGATCGCGATCAGCTCTACAGCCGCCGCTTCACTCTTCGGCGGCAATTCGGCGGCTGGTCCTTCGCTCCCAGCGGGACCAAGGGACCCGCCCCCGAAGACCCAGACTTGCCGCCCCAAAAACAGCTGGAGTGCTGCCCCTCTCCGTTGGCCGCCCCAAGCACCTGCTTGCTGGGCTGGTGCCTGGAGCCGGCCCTGGGACTGTCCTGCCAGATTCCCCCTTCAGCTCGACTGCCCTGAAAGCACTGGCTGTGAAGGACATAGCAGAGCAGAAAAGTCATTTCTGCATTTGGAAATGTTGCCGTGACTAACACTGCAGGCTCTGTGCACCGCAAGAGAAAAAACGTATTGGGGGGAATGACTCAGGCCTCATAAAACAAATGATTTCTCCAAAACACAAAACGGATTTTGGTCTCAATTTACTGTTTCTTCTGGTGTTGGGATCTGTGTGTGTGTGTGTGTGTGTGTGTGTGTGTGTGTGTGTGTGTGTGTGTGTTGGGCCGAGCGATTTTCATATGAAATCAAAGAGTGATGTGTTAAGACAAAATATTTTAAAATAATTTTCTGCCTTCTGTCATAATTCAAATTATGCAAACACAGATTCCCTTTGCTTTCTCATCAGACATCACTCTAAATGTTACATGTATATATATATCTATAGATATAGATATAGATATACACACATACACACACACACATTTATCTCAGACACGTCTAAGGCCATTATTGTGCTAACTGAAAATCTCAAAATCCATAATGAATTTATCCTCACAACACCCCTGGGAGGCAACGCAACTATTCCCATTGTACAGTTGGGAAACTGAGGCACAGTGACTTGCCCAAAGTCACACAGGGTGCTGTAGCAGAGCAAGGAACTGAACCCAGCTTTCTTAAGTCCCAGGCTAATGCCCTAACTCCTGGATCATTCTTCCTCTCCAATACAAACGTCCCCACACACATAGCCATTGACACCCTCTTTGGTAGACTCAGCAAAGAGGCCAAGGCTTGATTAGGCATGGGGACCAAACTCCCCTCTTAACCCTAGAGGTCAGACATAAGGCACACGGACTGGACTCTTGCATTGCAACTGCCTCTGCTGCACTTTTTCTCTACCTGTCCTGTGGTTAGTGAATTTCATTCCCTCCGGTGCTCGGCCTGACTTACACTCACAATTGGTGCGAGATGACCTTCAGACATTTCCTCTCGGCTCCTCCAACTGGATGCTCAAAACGGGGAGTGAGCTAATTAGCAGGCAGGCACTACAGCAGGCTTCGCTGACTCCAGTTGCAGAGGATGAATTGAATGTATTGTTTGCAGCTTCAATGTAAAGGGAGGACTGTAGGCAGCAGCCCTACCAGGTGAGCAACAAAACCTGACTTAGTAGAGGAAGGACAATCTGCTTTGCTGGAAGTTGCCTTGCATCTAAAATTCCTTTGGGTCATCAGCTGAGCAACATCACTTAGTTGAGTTCCCAGCACTTTGCACTGCCCGTTTTTATCCCCGGAATACTAAAAGACCAGACGCGTGCTATTCAGGTGAAGGGGTCTGGCAGAGGGGAGATCGCATAGGAGAAGGGCAGCAAGAGGTATATCCCGCTGGTCTCCCGACAGGTCACGCCAGTGCAGTGGGATCAGGCAGAGAGGCTACTGAATGGAAGGTCAAGGGAGGGAGAGACTGAAGGTCAAACACATCCTGCTTGCCCCAGCTCTCTTGCTAATTTGGCCAGCATGCCTATCAAGCAGAAGAGCAAAGTGCTTTCGGTGCCAATTTCCTGGTGGGTGGCAGTGACGGGAGGCAGGCCCAGCGAAAGCTCTGCGAGCGTTGAGCGGGGGCCAGCAGAAAGCTTTGGCAGCCGCAGAGTGTCGTGCTCTGGGAATTTCCGCAGCCGAAAGCGTTGGTCTCGTTGCTGCAGCTAGATGACACCAGTCCTGGTGGTGACAATGAGCCTTCCAAGGAGAAGTGAAGGTGTAAAAACAAGATGAAATCCAAGCTGCGTTACTCTGAAGGGCAGGAAGGGTTTGCTGACGTCAGGGCTGCAGCCAGGGCCCTTTCAACTGTATGCTGTGCCCAAAATGAACAGAGAGAGAGAGAGAGAGAGAGAGAGACCACAAATTCACCTAGATTCATGGCCTGAGAGCTCTGTACAGCTTGGCTTCAAATGGCACCTATCTTCCTGCCTTCAGAGCTGGAGTCTCTGTCCACTTTTGCATCCAGGGGCAGAGACAGAACTCAGTGGTGGGCACTGTCCTGTCAGAGCCTGATCCACACAGTGTTGCAGGAGGCACCAAACCAGGTCACAAGATCTGGTGTATTCAGAGTTCAGGGCCCAATTCAGCCTGGAACAGACAGGTACCACGGTAGACGGGGATGGGGCATAGAGTGAGGGGTTGTTTCTAGAGCTGCGAAGGGGTAAGGAGGAAAGAAGGGCGGGTGCGTAGGAGAAGAGAGATGGGAGCTAATTAAACTAATCTCCTGCCTCGCAGCTTTGGCTCCAGATGAGGTGGATACAGTGGTGCAAGTAGGGTGGTACCGTCCGGTACGCCGTACCAATAAGCTACACTGGAAAGACACAGGAGGAGCAGAACGAGGGGCAACCGGGTGGCACCACGCCGGCAGCTCCTCCAGCACGGCTGTACCGCCTGCATCTCCCGTCCAGGGTCTGTACAATAGGTGCTGGAACTAGGGGTGCTGCCGCACCCCACTGGCTCGAAGTGGCTTCCAGTCTATACAGGGTTCACAGTTTGGTTCAATAGTTCTCAGCACCCCCACTATAAAAATAGTTCCGGCAGCCCCACCGGAGGACAGGGCCGGGGGAGGAGCTGCCGGCGTGGGGCCGCCCAATGTTCTGTGGTTCACGGCTCTCCCAGGAACTGCAACGGTGAAAGGAGCAGAACCCCACACCGGCAGCTCCGCCGGCGCGGCTGGACCGCCCCCAGCCCTGTCCTCCAGTGGGGCTGCTGTAGAGACCCCAGACAGGACTCAAAAGAGGCAGCCGGGTGGAAGGGCCGGGAGCGGTTTAGCCCCACCAGAGGAGCTCCTTTCGCTGCCGCGGTTCCCGAGAGCCCTGCAGTTGAGAAGTCTTCAGTGCAGCGGGAGGAGGACAGAGCCCGCCCCCCAAGTAACGTGGGATGGATCATCGGGAAGGGAGGGGGAGAGCGCGGGGCCACGTGAGGAGTCACGTGCTCCCCCCCCACTTTAGCTGGTGCAGCGTACCGGTAAGAAATGAATTCTACTTGCACACTGGGTGAATATATTTCCTCTAAAGGCTATAGGCAGGGCCAGCGCAACCCATTAGGCGACCCAGGCGGTCGCCTAGGGCGCGGTTATTTGGGGGGCGCCGGCGCCCCCGCCGTCCGTGGAAATTTGGGGGCGGGATCTTCCGCCACCGCTGTTGGGGGCGGCATTTCGGGGGCGGGACCTTCCGCTGCCTAGGGCGCCGGAAAAGCTGGCAGCGCTCCTGGCTATAGGTCTGAAATTTTAAATTCAGTGGGACAAATTCATCTTGCGTGTAACTTGAATGATTTTCAGTGGCATTGCACCGGGGAGGAAGTTTGTCCATTGTGCTTCTATATTATATATACACACACGTGCGTGCATTCATACACGCATACTTCCATACATGGATTATTCACAAGTATGCTGAGATAGGAAATTACACACATGATTTTAATAAACTGGCAACTCCAAATAAAAGCACCACGAGACTGCAGCCTGGCTCCAATATAATCTCCTCCTGGAAATCCCATCCAAGTTATGGTGTTCATAAGGAAAACGTGATTCCCCATCCCAAGCTCCCCAAAAAAAGAAAAGAAGAGAAAGGGAAAGGAATCCATCAGTCGGAGTAGAAAGTCCTGTTTCTCCAGGCTGCTCAGATAAGGAAAGAAACTTTCAAACCCTTCCTCTCGCCTGGGCCTTTAAAAACGACAGAGTTTGAATTTCTCTAAACCCGCCACTCAGTCAACAAATGGTAAATAATACAACGATCCAGGGGAAATCAAGGCTGTCTTGGGAAATGCACCACTGGTACATAACATGGATCCGGACTCCCAACAGGCGCTGTTCTGTGTTTTTGTTTTCCCCGCAGCAGTTTCTAAAGTGTGGAGGCATGGTAAATTGTATCCTGCTGCTTTCTGCTACACAGCTCAGCTTTTTCAGATGGATGGGGAGCTGATTAAATTTGCTAAGGGACTGCACTGGCTTCCTCAAACACTTTCCCTCCTTGGCTTATTTTCTGTTGATGCTTCTAGTGTGGCTTGCTAGCTCCCGACAGGGTTAATTTGCAGGCCCAACAGGGGAAATAAAATGCATCAGCTCCCCAGTTGCTTTCCTTTTGTCCTTGTTTGCTCTCCAGTTTGTGGGAGAGCAAATTCTCCCACCGGGTTAAGCGGCTAGCACAAGTAGCCAATATCCCTAGAGCTAGATTCTGGCTCCTTCATGCCACTCCAGTGCCATATCAAAGCTCTAATAGGCTGGGGGAGCATTCTCCCGGTGCAGGAACAGTGTGTGACTGATGTAAGTGATACAATTGTGCTCCCTCTCACTCTCCAGTATAAGGATGTACCAGAAGTAGGAGGCTATAAAAGCATGGGCAGGAGAGGGTGTGCTCAAAGCCCTCAGCACTGGGGGGCATTCCGCGCTACAGAGCAACCCAGATAAGAACGTGGTAATTTAGAACAGCCTCCAGGGCCATTTTGGTCTCTGAAGCAGCCCAGAATGTAAAAAGCCCAAAAATGGCATAAAGACACTTTTGTCCGCCCTCCCTCCCTCCTGAGCTGCATCTTCTGGACTGGGTCTCTCAGGGGACCTGGCCCAGAGCCTCAGCCCTAGCATTTCCTTCTCTCAAAGCACCTTGTTTTCTCTTCACTGTTAGCCTATATTTCCAAGAGATATTTCTCACTCCAAAGTACTAATTTGCCAGCCAAGGGAATAAGATGGCCTGAAAATGTCCTTTCTTCCAGCATTCATGCCCACAGAGCCTTCCACCAGGCCCCCGAGGAAAAGATCTGTGAACTATAGTCATCCTTTTCTTTCACTATTATCATTATTACTGATCTGTATTACGATTCATAGATCCTAAGGCCACAAGGGGCCACTGTGATCATCTAGGCTGACCTCCTGCCTAGCACAGGCCAGAGACTACCACAAAATAATTCCTAGACTAGATCTTTGAGAAGAACCTCCAGTCGTGATTTTAAAATTGCCAGTGATGGAGAATCCACCATGACCCTTGGTAAACTGTTCCAACGGGTAATTACTCTCCCTGTTAAATATTTACGCCTTATTTCCAGTCTGAATTTGATTAGCTTCAACTTCCAGCCACTGGATCGTGTTATACCTTTGTCTGCCAGATTGAAGAGCCCATTATTAAATATTTGTTCCACATGGAGACACTTACAGACTATAATCAAGTCACCCCTCAACCTTCTCTTTGTCAAGCTAAATAGACTAAGCACTTTAAGTCTATNAGCCCTCACCACTGGGGGGTATTCCGCGCTACAGAGCAACCCAGTTAAGAATGTGGTAATTTAGAACAGCCTCCAGGGCCATTTTGGTCCCTGAAGCAGCCCAGAATGTAAAAAGCCCAAAAATGGCATAAAGACACCTTTGTCCGCCCTCCCTCTCTCCTGAGCTGCATCTTCTGGACTGGGTCTCTCAGGGGACCTGGCCCAGAGCCTCAGCCCTAGCACTTCCTTCTCTCAAAGCACCTTGTTTTCTCTTCACTGTTAGCCTATATTTCCAAGAGATATTTCTCACTCCAAAGTACTAATTTGCCAGCCAAGGGAATAAGATGGCCTGAAAATGTCCTTTCTTACAGCATTCATGCCCACAGAGCCTTCCACCAGGCCCCCGAGGAAAAGATCTGTGAACTATAGTCATCCTTTTCTTTCACTATTATCATTATTACTGATCTGTATTACGATTCATAGATCCTAAGGCCACAAGGGGCCACTGTGATCATCTAGGCTGACCTCCTGCCTAGCACAGGCCAGAGACTACCACAAAATAATTCCTAGACTAGATCTTTGAGAAGAACCTCCAGTCGTGATTTAAAAATTGCCAGTGATGGAGAATCCACCATGACCCTTGGTAAACTGTTCCAACGGGTAATTACTCTCCCTGTTAAATATTTACGCCTTATTTCCAGTCTGAATTTGATTAGCTTCAACTTCCAGCCACTGGATCGTGTTATACCTTTGTCTGCCAGATTGAAGAGCCCATTATTAAATATTTGTTCCACATGGAGACACTTACAGACTATAATCAAGTCACCCCTCAACCTTCTCTTTGTCAAGCTAAATAGACTAAGCACTTTAAGTCTATCATTATAAGGCAGGTTTTCTAATCTTTTAATCATTCTTGTGGCTCTTCTCTGAACCCTCTCCAATTTACCAATATCCTTCTTGAATTGTGGACACCAGAACTGGACACAGGATTCCAGCAGAGGTCTCACCAGTGCCAAATACAGATGTAAAATAACCTCTCTACTCCTACTTGAGATTCCCCTGTTTATGAACCCCAGGATTGCATTAGCCCTTTTGGACACTGGGAGTTCATGTTCAGCTGATTATCCACCCCTCCTTCCAAATCTTTTTTCAGAGTCACTGCTTCACAGAATAGAGTCCGACATCCTGTAAGTATGGCCTACATTCTTTTTTCCTAGATATATACATTTACATTTAGCTATATTAAAACATATTGTTTGCTTGCACCCAGTTTACCAAGTGATCTATATTGCTCTGTTTTAGAGACCTGTCCTCTTCATTTACTACTCCCCCAGTTCTGGTGCAAACTTTATCAGTGATGACTGGACCAATACCAGTGTCAGGATTTGTTCCTAATATATTGAAATACCTCCTCCTTATTGTCTTTAGCTCTGCAGGCCATAGAGTTCTCCTTGTATCCTTTTGTTTCCCTTATCAATTTTCTACAATTCCTAACTTTTGATTTATAGTCATTACTATCAACTTCCCCTTCCTTTCGTTTGTGTGTTTTTTTAATAGCTGCCTTTACTTCCCTTCTAAACCAGGTCAGCTTTTTAACCAATATGGCCTTCTTCCTCTATTATGGGATTGTGGTTTTTTGAGGACCTAATAAAGTGTTCTTAAACAATTCCCAATTATCAGTCACATTTTTCTGATTAAATTCTTCCTCCCAGTGATTTGGCTCATAATTGTTTTCAACTTTGTGAAATTGGCCCTTTTAAAGCACCAAGAATATATATTACTGGTTTGGACTTTATTCTGTTTCACATTATAAATGTGATCAAGTCATGATCACTTCTACCTAAGCTACCTAGCACCTAGGAACCCCAATGGAGGGTGAGGACCTCATTCTGTTAGTCACCACATAGATAATTATTTGCAGATTCATAGTTTTTTAAGGCCAGAATGGACCATTAGATCATCTAGTCTGACCTCCTGCATAATACATGCCAGCGAATTTCATATGAACAATGAAGACAATCCCTTCTTCAGAGAGCTTACAATATAGGTATGAGATAGGACATAACTGGTGAACAAAACAGACAAAGCAGATGCAGGGGGCAGGGCTGAGGGAGAAGTAACCATAAAGCAAAGTATTGCTTAAAGCAGAAGCTTTCAACAACTTTTAAGAAACAATATCTGTTTTTCCATTAAATGATCATTGCCAATTAGATGAAGCACCCCCCCCCCCCCAAAAAAAAAATCCAAGCACTACTGGGAATAGGATTTGTGTGTGGGTTTTTTTACTTTTTAATTGAAATGAAAATTTAATTTAAATGAAAAATCTTTGTTTAATTTGACCATTCTCCACTGTGTGAAAAATGCAGCAGCAACACCAGTACTGTTCTAGGAGCTGATGACTAGACAGTGAAACTGACTATTGACAGAAAGGGAAATTGACCAGTCCAGTTTCAATGTCCAATCTGAGAGAAATGTAAAAAGTAAACAAACTGCACAAATAGTTTAAAAACAAAAGGGTACATCAGCTCTTGGACATGATTAACCTGTTCGATTATTAAAATGGTATCAATAAAACGGGGCAGCTTAAATCATTCATGGCTAGAGCTTCCTCTTCTATGGGGAAACCCCAGTTGGGTACTGATCTGGGAGTCAGGATGCCTGGGTTCTTTTCCTGGTTTTACCACTGATCTTGTGTGGATTCTCCATCACTGATAATTTTTAAAACAAGATTGCATGTTTTTCAAAAATCTATGTTTTAGGAATTATTTGAGGGGGAAGTTCTCTGGCCTGTGTTATACAGGAGTTCAGACTAGCTGATCGCAATGGTCCCTTTTAGCATTAGAATCTATGAACTTGGGCAAATCACTTCACTTCTCTGCACTTCTATTTCCCCTTCCTCTCTTTGCCTGCCTGAGAGAGACTGCTCAGTGCCAACCCTGTCTCAGTGTCCTTGCCTAGCCATTCTCCCCACCACCCACAGTCTTCATCTGAGGTGGGTTTGGGGCAGGGGAAGAAATAATCGGGCATGGGGGGAATCTTGGAATGGAACCCAAAATCCCTGCCTTTCACCATTCCTCTGCTGTTAGCAAATATCTGTGAAACCCACTGGCAAGATGCGTCTGATCCTCCAGTGCTTGTCCCACATGGAAGACGACAACCTGCTATAGCTATCAGTTACTCCATGAGATCAAGTGGCAGAGGAACTGTGCAGTAGATCTAGAGGTCTGATGAACCATGTGAATATCAATATGGTGGAATTTCAGGGGAGGGAGTAGTTTTCTTTTTTAAAAAAACCTAAAAAATTACACAGAAAAACTATGTTAAAAGAATGTTAAGATTGCAAAATCAAACACTCCAAAGTTAGGAATTTCCAGAAGTAAGGGGACCTGTGCCACCATAATTCAGGCCCCTCGTGCATATGCATTATGATACAGACTTTAATTACATGCTTACATACTATATTTTCCACAATGAGACTTGCCCAAAATCATACAGGGAGTCTGTAGCAGAACCAGGAACTGAACTCAGCTCTCTTGAAACCCAGACTTGTGCCTTTACCACAAGTCCAAACATAAATTGTGAACCTTCTCTTATGAACAGGGAACTATTGTAACCCGTTGCAAACATTGCTCATCAGGAGAAGTGTGGTGTTTTGCAGGTGGCTGGGGTTATTTTAAAAAGGGTTTTCAGGCGCACCAAATTCTTCTCAAACTCCTCATCCCCTGGCAGCAGAAACCAGTAGGCTGGGATGAAGGTATACTTCTGAGGGATGTGCGACTCTCCTAGGCAATAACTGCACACCAAGTGTCTGACACTGATCGGGATAGCTTCTCTACATGAGAGGCAATGTCTAAACGTTGGTGAACTGGGCATGCCCCCCCCCAGGGAGGATTTCCACAGAGGAAAAGAAATCCCTTTAAAAAAACCCTACAAACTACTACTACTACAACAAACTAAGAACTAACTAGCTAGCTAAGTTGGGATAAACAAGCACAGCAAAATCCAAGGCAAACACCAAGCAGATGCTCCAAGTGCCAACTCAAACCCAGGCAACCTGATATGGCCTCAGTGCAGGGCCCGAGGATATCAGGCACTTGGCATGGGCTGAATGGACAATGCTGATGAAAATCTCTGGCCGAAGGCATGTGGGGCACACTTGCATCTGAAGTGGAGCACCCATAGGGACAGTACTTGAAGAAGGAGGATATACATTCCCCTCCTCCCTGCCCTGCACACTTCCAACCTATCCCTTCACTCCCATCGAGCAGGGCAGCCCAACCATTTACTTCCTTCAGCATGACTGTATCCCACCCTCTTCTCCCATGCCTCTGCTCAGATTAGGGGGCTGTCTGTCATGGATATTTGTGGTCAGGGATGAAAGTAACTTAAAGGACTTACCGGTACGCCGTCCTGAGTGGGGGTGTGGCCTCAACCAGAAGAGGCAGGGCCTCAACCAGAAGAGGCGGGGCCTTTCAAGATTGAAAGGCCCTGGCGCTCCGGCTGTGGCTGGGAGCCCCAGGGCCTTTAAATCACCGCGGGAGCCCAGCTGCCGGAGCTCCGGTGGGGATTTAAAGGGCCCAGGGCTCCCCGCAGCGGCAGGAGAACTGGGCCCTTTAAATCACCGCGGGAGCCCAGCTGCCGGAGCTCCAGCGGTGCTTTAAAGGGCCCGGGGCTCCCCGCAGCGGCTGGAGCCCTGGGCTCTTTAAATCACCACCGCGGAAGCCAGTCCAGTCCGGCACAGCGTATTGGCTCTTGCCGGTACGCCATACCGGACCGGACCGGCTTACTTTCACCTCTGTTTGTGGTAGGATATTATTTGCCAGGGTGGACTCTTTTACGGGATGGATAGTGTTTTGGATCCAGGTGACGCTATTATTTTCACACAAAAAGCAACTTGCTCTTGCTGTTTGTTACAGGCTCTTAAAAGGTTTGCCTAGGCTCTGTCTTCATTGTTGGCTCCCTCACATTCTCAGGGCTGTTCCTTCGGGATGCACAGACTCTCGCGTCGTATTTCGCTGGGGTTGACTGGCAGGCTCGTTTGTTTCCAGGGCTGGCGTTCTGGAGCTAGCCAGCACAAGAAGAGAAGTCACAAGAATGCAGGAGTCGTTCATTAAAACAAAGGATTCGCCTTGGCTTAAAAAACATGCTACTTTGGGGCACACAATCTTGCCTCAGCCAATTGGTATTAAATATTTATATTGGGGTAGCACCAAGGGGGTCCAATCAAAAACAGGGCCCCACTGTGCTAGGTGCTAATCAAACACACAGTCAGAGACAGTCCCTACCCCAAAGAGAAGAGCTATCCATCTAAACAGGCACAGTACAAGAAGAAACAGAAGCATAGAGCAGTGATGTGATTGCACAAAATCTCATAAACAGGTCAGAGTTGGGAGCAGAAGCCAGGTCTCCTGAGTCCCAGTCCAGTGCCCTGTCCACTGGGCCAGTTCCTATTTACTAGACCATGGTTAGCAATGTAGGGGTGACATTAATAAATGAATACAATGGCCCTGATCCTAGCTGCACTGTGGCTGATTTACACGGCACCACCAACATTAAGCAGCCCTAGAAGGGGCATAACCGGCCACGGGAGGATCACCGCAATGTAGGGGGATCCTTTAGTGGCACAGCACCACTGTAGCGTCCCCTCTGACCCTGCCACCAGTTTAGGGGATGTGGCAAGGGGAAGTGACCTCCTGCGGCACGTGTGATAAGCTGGTGGCAAATGCTGCTTTCAGTTCTTTTTGCTCCTCCTTCCCCTACCCGAGGGCAACGAGTGTCCATATGCACTTCCTACAATGACTTATGCCAGTGCAGCAGGATTTGCATTCCAAGAGCCTGCAGTAAGTACAGAATTATTAACGGGCCTCAATAGCCCAGACATGGCTTGTTAATAAAAAACACTCCACAATATCCCTGCTATAAAGGATCTAAATGGGACTCAAACTCAGTCTAGTCTCAGAGTAAATGCCCTGACCTGCTGTTCCCTGCTTTGTAACACAAATTCAGCTATAATCAATTACTGCTTGAAATGCTCATTAAATATATAGAGAAAGCCATAGCGCATGAAAGGCCTCCGACGGTAACTGATGCACTAAAGCAGCCCGGGAAACTCCTTTTTCTTACTAAACACTGATTTTAATCCTCGGCAGAGAGCTGCAGTCGCTGCACTCTGTGCTGCTAACCTTGAATTCACATTAGCAAGTGTATCAAAACTTTGCCTCCCCAGCTGAATAGTCAGTGAAGTCACTTTTATACAACTGGCTGTGTTCTCTTCCTCTCCCGCCCCACCAACCTTCTCCCACCAAATGTTTCTTCTTTATCAATAAGGATCAAATTCTGGTCCCACTGGAGTCAAAGGCAAAACTATTGACATAAATGGGGTCACGACTCGCCAGTGTGTGCCAGGAAATGATTATAAAACAGAGAGCAAGAGACACCCACAGATCCTCAGCTGATGTAATTCTGGGTAGCTTTTGATTTACATAGCTGAAGATCTGGCCTAGAGAGAGAAATCTTTCATAACAAAATGTATTTTTATTTACAGGATCAATTGTTGGGCCCGAAACAAATGTACATCTTAGCTTCAGTGCACAGGGGGAAGACCAGAGCAGCAGGGAAGGTCCCCTATTCCTAGCTATTTCAGAAACTTCTTGGTTGTCGGTTACAATTACAGCCCACCACTGCCCATTAAGTCAAAGCAGGGCCTTTCAAAACAAAACCCAGCTTTGTTCTTGATTTCAGCAGCTGCAAGAAAAATCCCTGTTCTTCTCATTTGAGTGCCATTGAGGGATGAAAGAAAGCCTCCCTTGTGCCAGAAGAGGGCACTTTAACTACAGGCAACTATGAGTTATGCTGTCTGGTGCTGACCCAGGAAGGAAGGCAAGAAGGGGGGGAGGGGGGGAGAAGAGAGAAACTGCTTAACTCTACTGGAAAATAACTACAGGGAGGTGGAAAGATGCACTAAGCCAGTGGACCTCAAAATCTCCCCCTGAGAATTGACACTGAGTGTTCGCCCTCAGAGTATTTTCCTCAATGCTGCTTGGGAATCCCTAGTCACAAGAAACACTGATTTATACCCCTGGGCCACATGGATCCTGCATTCTGGGACTTATTTTGAGAAAGAAAAATGCATTCTTTTCCCTGATTACTCAATATGTGAGTAATAAGTAAGGGAGATGAGAGAGATGGGGAAAGAGAAAGAATGATGATCCCGTATGTGTTAAAGTCAGATCTGGACATAGCAATTTTGTTTTGTTTAGTATAACATGCTCCCCACATGCCAAATTCAGCTATGACTGGAGACCGTTTGAGGTAGGATCACCCAGAGTTAGGATGACCAGACAGCAAGTGTGAAAAATCGGGACGGGGGTGGAGGTTAATAGAAGCCTATATAAGAAAAAGACCCCAAAAATCGGGACTGTTCCCATACAATTGGGACATCTGGTCACCCTACCCAGAGTTAGGGCTGGTGTACCGCAGTCAGTCCATAAACGCCTGTAGTTGTCAAATGCCCAGATTTGCACAATCTAATTTCCAGTGGTTTGCTAAGCCGGGTTAGTCCATTTTAGCCTTCAAAGATTCTAGACACATATCTAAACCAAGCACGGATAAACTGGGGCTAAAGGTGCATTTCTCAGACGGAGCTGGCAGCTGCCTTAGTTTATTGGCAGGTCATTTATCATCTCAAGAAAAATATTGATGGCTCCTAAGATTCAGACACTCCCGTTTGAAGGAGTGCTATCATTGTAGGCTGGCTGGGGGAACAGGTAACAAAGCGAATTCCACCTCACAGAAAGACGAGGGACAGCCCGCGAAGAGAACTCATTAAATGTGGAAGATGTGAGGAAAGGGTGGGTGTACCATGAGGATGGCAACACATCAGCCCCACCGGGGACCAGGCTAAAACTTTCAGCACAGCTGTGACATTCAGAAACATGGCGGCAAAGCATGGGTGTTAGAGCTCTACTACAGCAAACAATCCTAAGTACTTCCTCAAGGGGGGGCTGTCACTCATAAGCAACTGTATTGTGGGGCCGGGGGGTTCGTAAGCTGATTCCAGGTCTCCTGTGTTCTGCAACAGTGGATTTGCTCAACCACTTTTCAATCAAGAGAGCCGAGACGATCCTTGTACCAATTCCCAGGGTGCCAGCGGGAACCCGTGCAAAGGTTGTGGTGAAACAAGTATCTGACTGCAGGAGTCACGCTAGCGAAATGTTTTAGAACATCTACTCTGGAACATTCAGCCAGCAGCCGCCCCTAGTGCCTTCCCCCAGCCCTAGGGTGCACTGAGCAAGGGTTTATTAAAAGATCCATTCAACTTCCCCCGGGAACCCCAAAAGGGGCTTGTCCCTCTCTCCAGATATGCACACAGGGCTCCCATTAAAACCATTGGGATGGACAGTCACACACTATAAGGAGAACAAAATTCTAAGACGCTTGCCATTTTCATTTCAGCCGCCTTAATGTGAATGTAGCCGATTCATCCAAATGGAGCTGTGTGATGTGGGATTTACAGAAGGGAGGGGTGTATTGAGATCCACCTCAACACTTCCCCGAATAAAACCTCTGGGTAGACAAGGCAGATTTGTGCTTGTGATGCACATTGCATTTAGCTGCCTTACGGATGATTCTTAGTTAGAATTCAGCATTAGGGGTTTGATGCAAGTGACCTACAAAATATTTTTTATGGCGGGGGGGAAGCAGCAATGGATCAAGGCCTCCCAACTGAGATTTTGCAATGGCCATCCAAAGTAGCCGTTGTCTGGGTATTGGATAATTGTGAGCGCAGCAGTTATGGACGGGTAGAATCGTGGCAGGAGTTAAACTGGGAATGTTACGTCAAGAGGTGCTGTCGATGGAGGCTGGAAGTGGCTGACGTGTTGTGGAGGAGTGCTCTGTATAGGTTAGCGTGTGAGAATGAGCAAGGCTTGCATTGCTTTAGCTTGGCATTTGTGAGGCTGCCTTAATGCAGCAATTTGCCAAGGAGAGCAAAGCAGCAGTGCCCAAATCCCACTGACCTTCAGTTGGAGCTGAGTGCCTGACTCCTTCAGCCCCTTGGAAAATCCTGCCTCAAGGACTGAGCTGACTCCTCGTGACCTCAGTGGCCTTTGGATCAGGCCCTAAATCCTGGGACTGGAACAGTGGGGTGGGATACATGTGGATTCCTTAAGCTCGTGATGAATCACATGCTTGGTGATCACAGCGTGTGTTTTACTGGAACACAAAGGGCCAAATCCCATCCAACTTATTCACGTAAAGCTCCCCATTGGCATCAGCGGGAGTTTTGCTTGAGTGAGGTGGGCAGGCTATTTGTGCAAATTGTTATATGCGTTACACACCGGACTGACATTATGTACCCAAATTATAAACACAGGGCTTGATTCTCCACTGCCTAGCCACTTATATAATGACTTTCCGCTGGGCAAAGTGGGTGTAAAATAATACAACTTCGGTGCAAATGTACAGAGAAGTCTGACGCGGTATCACTTTACACCCCCTGCACACAGGAACAAACACATCTTCCGTTTCCTTGTCCCTTGGGTATCAGGCCCATTAAAATACAAAGATCACTTTGATCTAGTTCAGCAATGCTAGGAGATTGGTTCTGTTAACCACTGAAAATCCCTCTGTTTATTTGCCGTGGTATTTTCTGCACTAGATATGGTCTCCTGAGGTGCTTTCACAAGTAACTCCCTCTGTTCAGCCCTGTCACGTGTTGAGAAATTGAGCCTGGGCATAAACAGATGCACTGACTTCCCTGGGAAGGGCCCCGCTATACCTCAATCTCTCTGTCTCGGTTTCCCCAAGTCTTGCATGACGTTGTGCGGTATTCTTAGTTAAGGTCTGCAGAGAGTCTTAAGATGAAAGCTGCTATAAAAATGGGAAATATTAACTGATTGCATTCACCAATAGATTAAAAAAAACAGATGTGAACTCTTTGGAATTTGGGACTAAATAATATAGAGTAAGGGACACCTTAAGCTCCAAATCTTATAATTCCCTCTGTCATCACAGAGACCTGCTGAGCCTTCTGTGTATAAAAGGGAGGAACAGAGGGGATAGCCTGCAGATCTAGGTGGGAGAGATGGAAAATAGTGTGGTGTGGATGTCAAGCAGCTATTGCTAATGGCTGAGAATGAGGTAAGGAACTACAGTCTGCAAAAAGTATCAAGAGATACAGACAGGAAGGGGAGTGCAAAGGGGTGTGGGAGAAACTGATGCAAGCCGAAAGGGAAAAAGCCTGAAAATTAAACACCGAGGACCCAGAAACAAGAGAGGCAGGTGCAGAAAAAACAAGGCCAAAAAAAAAAAAAGAGAGAGAGAGAGAGAGAGAGAAACTGGGAAGAGGGAAGAGAGTCTCACAGATATGGGGAGTCCGGTGGCACCTTAAAGACTAACATATTTACTTGGGCATAAGCTTTCGTGGGTAAAAAACCCACTTTACCCACGAAAGCTTATGCCCAAATAAATCTGTTAGTCTTTAAGGTGCCACCGGACACTTCGTTGTTTTTGTGGATACAGACTAACACGGCTACCACTCTGATTCTTCACAGACATGGGCTAGTCTACACTTAAAAGTTACGGCGACAGAGCTCCTGTGCTCAGGGGTGTGAAAAATCCACTCCCTGAGAACTGTAGCTACGCCAACCTAACCCCCTGTTTATATGTGGAAGAATTCTTCTGTTGACCTAACTACCCCCGCTTAGAGAGGTGGATTGCCTACAGTGATAGAGAAACTCCTTCCATTGCTTTAGGAAGTGTCTATATTATGGCCCTAAAGCAGCATAGCTGAAGTGCTGTAGTTGTGTGTAGACACGGCCTGTAGAAGAGGCATCGCAATTCTTCCATTTCTGACTTCAAAATATGCCCCAAACCCTGATTCCAATGGGTTATTTTCTTTTTATCCTTCTCCGTGGTCAGGAGAGCTCAGCGACATCTCAAGCCAACTCCCACCCTAGATCTTCAATTCTATGGAAGTTATCCTATCGCTCGTATTAAACTCACTCCCCACGGACATTTCCAACAAATTGTTAATATCTTTTAAGTCCTGCTCTCCCTTGCCATGCAGATTAGCCCTGCTCTTTCCATCGCACTTAAGTTTAGCAAGTGTTACTAATAGGAATTTAACATTTACCAAAGAATTATTTTAACTATAGGTCTAATAGCATTTTTATGGTGCTCTGAATGCCCAAGAGCTTAGCTATCAGAGCCATGTGCTTAGTTTGCTCTGAAGTTGCTTATAAGACAAAGGAAAGATACAAGTTTATAGAAAAGTACGTTCATACGGGAAATGTACAAGACTTTAACAGTCAGCTCCCCTTTTGGAGCAGCAGGGCCCGTGGAGAGAGTTTTTCTCCCTGTTTACATCACAGCCATAACTCCATGATCACTCATGCACTAAACCAGGGGTAGGCAACCTATGGCACACGTGCCGAAGGTGGCACGCAAGCTGATTTTCAGCGGCACTCACACTGCCTGAGTCCTGGCCACCGGTCCGGGGGGCTCTGCATTTTAATTTAATTTTAAATGAAGCTTCTTAAACATTTTAAAAACCTTATTTACTTTACATACAACAATAGTTTAGTTATATATTATAGACTTATAGAAAGAGACCTTCTAAAAACGTTAAAATGTATTACTGGCACGCGAAACCTTAAATTAGAGTGAATAAATGAAGACTCGGCACACCACTTCTGAAAGGTTGCCGACCCCTGCACTAAACTTTTCCTTCCCATCCCCATAAGTTGTTCATAAAAGGGTATTGTTCAGGGTAAGGTCTGGCTAAGCTATATGCTATCTTCTCTTAGGTTTAAAAGAATATTTATCAGTAAATCCTGTAGGGGTTTTTAAAAATTATTATTAAATGGTAAATTTCACAAGCAATCAAAACATAACGAGTTATGGAGTCTTTCGCTTCTAGGTCACTGGTTTAAATCTGGCCTGGTTGGTAGCAATCAAAAACCATGGTTGGGTGTTTGATGGCTGATGTGGACTGAGCTGATGATTATTTTAATCAGTTCCTAGAAGACAGCAAACCACCAGCACAATTTGGCACTCATTAGCACACATACTGGCAGTCACAACAGAAAAGCTAAGGGCATGAGATCCCGCTAGCTCCTGGGCTCCCCTCGAGCTGGTCAGCTAGTGCTGAAGGGCACCTCACAGGACCGGACCCTCACTGGGCCTGGAGAATGAACCAGCACTGGTCTGAGGTCTCTTGGTGGGGGAAGCTTGCCTTGCCACCATCCATGAGGCCCCTGTGCTGGGACAAGGATGATGAACAATTAGGATTATTGAAGTGGCGCTTGTGAACACAAGATATCTCAAATGCTCAGACTGCCGCTGACCTAGAAGAGTCAGGGACCGATCCTGCAGGATGCTAAACACCTCGTGAGAGTTCAACAGCACGCAAGGGTGCTGAGTATCTCTCAGAAGGTCAGATCCTTAATTTGCAAACTGACTTTTAGTTTGATTTCAAACAGGCCCCTGTGTAGGAATAAGAAAATAGCACTTACACAGCCATGAGATTGCTTACGGCACATGTGGTCTTTAAAACTCTTTGACATTGAGATAAGTGAAGCATGAATTACCCAGGCTTAACCATGATTCATAGAAGGGACCATTGTGATTATCTGGTCTGACTTCCTGTATAATACAGGCCATAGAACTGCCACAAAATAATTTTGAGAGCAGATCTTTTAGAAAAACATTTAATCTTAATTTTAAAATGTATATGTGATGGAGAATCCACCATGGCCCTTGATAAATTGTTCCAATGGTTAATTACTCTCACCATTAAACATGTATGTCTTATTCCCAGTCTGAATCTGTCTAGCTTCAACTTCCAACCATTGGATCATGTGATACTTTCTCTGCCAGATAGAAGAGCCCATTATTAAATGTTCCCCGGGTAGGTATTTTTAGATTGTAATTAAGTCACCCCTTAACCTTCTCTTTGGTAAACAAAATAGATGGAGCTCTTTGAGTCTGTCGTCATAAGGCAGGTTTTCTAATCCTTTACTCATATCTTGTGGCTCTTCTCTGAACCCTCTCCAGTTTATCAATATCTGTCTTGAACTATGGACACCAGGACTGGACACAGTATTCCAGCAGCGGTCTCACCAGTGCCAAATACGGAGACAAAATAACCTCTCTACTCATACTCGAGTGTCCCCTGTTTATGCATCCCAGGTTTGCATTAGCTCTTTTGGCCACAGCATCACACTAGGAGCTCATGTTCGGCTGATTGTGCACCACAATCCTCAAATCTTTTTCAGAGTCACTGCTTCCCAGGCTAGAATCCCACATCCTTTTAAGTATAGCCTCCATTCTTGGTTCCTAGAGGTATACATTTACATTTTGCTCTATTAAAACACACATTGTTGTCTGGCCTATTTTACCAAGTGATCCAGATCTCCCTATATCAGCGACCTGTCCTCTTCATCATTTACCACGCCCCCAAGTTTTGTGTCCCTGCAACTTTATCAGTGATGATTTCATGTTTTCTTCCAGGTCAGTAATAAAAATGTTAAATAGTGGAGGGCCAAGAACTGATCCTTGAGGGAGCCCGCTAGAAACTCAGCCACTCTCTGATGATTCCCTGTTTACAATTACATTTTAAGACCTATCAGTTAGCCAGATTTTGATCCATTTAATGTGTGCCATGTTAACTGTATATCATTCTAGTTTTTTAATTCAAATGGAATAGTTGTTAATTGTAAAACACTGTGGTGTCAATTTCCAAACCAACATCTACAGCTATAGCCACATGGCTCCCATTAGACTGGTAATGGGAATCCCATGATTAAGTCTCCAAGCAGTGCTTTGAAAATACCATCCGGGATTAATGTTTTACAATTCAGCAAAATCCACAATTCCTCCCTTCTTGAACATTTGTAACAGCATGTTGCACTCCCATAGCATCTTTCAACTGAGCTAGATAAACAGATCTACATGCAAACACACACAGAATAAAACCCTCTTAGAGGGAAGGTTTTCTTACAGCTCCATTCTATGCAGAAAATCACTCTGGGGGGAAAAGGAGTTCGCAGATTGCAACATTGTAGCTTGCTCTGGACTAGCATTCTACTGTACTACACTTCACTAAATAGAGTTTTATTAGTTTTTAATTTGCTTTGAGCAGGTCTCCCTGTATACACCCTATATGAAGAAACAGGCAGATTCCTTCTGGGTATCGGCCAACAGCTGCAACCCTGAAAAATGTCAGCTTCTTATATCATTAACTGAGTTTCCATGGTGCCCCGAGGCAGAGAAATTGATGCTTGACAGCATTATCACTATAAAGTAACTTTACAACTCTATGATTTAACTCTATGCTTTCAGTGCTATTAAGAGCATTTGACGTTATGGCTGTAAACTCGACACCGTTTCCCACCAGGTGGGGGTGGGGGTGTGAAGGGGGTTTACTTTTGTTGATCTGAGACAGAGTCTGAAGCAAAGGTGCTGAGAGAGAGCTAGGTTGTGGAAAGAGGCCGGCCAACAGCAGTAGCAGCGCCAGCTCTTCCGGCGCCCTAGGCGGCGGAAGGTCCCACCCCCAAAATGCCGCCCCCAACAGCGGCGGCGGAAGGTCCCACCCCCAAAATTGAACGGATGGACAGGGCGCCGGCGCCCCCCAAAATAGCAGTGCCCTAGGCGACCGCCTAGGTCGCCTAATGGGTTGCGCCAGCCCTGGCCAACAGGCGCTTTTGCCCCCTCAGTTGTCTTACGAGCTAGACTTTAACAATGGTGCTCATTTTTATGGGAATCTGACATCAACTGCCCTTCCTGCTCAGCTCTCAGAAGGGAGCTTCCCACAGGCGGATGTAACAAGGACCAGAGCAGACGGATGAGAGGGAAAGGCGCAAGTACAGGTTGGGTCTTATTGTGGGGAATGGGTGGGGACTGATTTACAGACACCAGCTGGGCTAGTCTCTCTCTCTGCCTTTCCTTCCATTCAGTTTTACAAGCAGTAATCTCAAAAATACAAGCCATACAGTGCAGAGTTCCCTGCCTCAGCTTCTGGTTGGCTACTTCTCTCTCCCTAATTAGCTCCTGGCTGGTAATTCTTCCCTGAATGTCTGGGAATTCGCCCCCACCCCGTGCCCCAGCCTATTGTTTGGCTTGGTGAAGCCTTCTCCTAGGGACCCCACTGAGCTGGTAGAGACAAACAGGTCATCAATACCCCTTTATGGCACCAAAAGACCTGTGCTCCCCATTCTAGGGGATCATTAGTGTATCTCAGAAATCTCTCTCTGTCCTGTGTTACAACATGTGCCCTGAGTTCATGGTGTATTATATATTGTCTAAGTTGATAGCTACAGTTTCTCATGTCTGAATGGTTATACATGTGATTTTTTTTTCCTGGTACAGGTGGAGAATGGCTCCTTCAAGCCATTAACTGGGATCCTACACGTGCTTTCTGAGGAATCGGTATGCACACTCATACTTCCGCAGGCACTAATGACCATATTCCTTTCCCGTGGCTCAATTTCTCCCTGTGGGATCTTTGCTTCTGAGCCCTCTTTGGTTACTCCTGCCGCTAACTTTTAACTATTAAATATGGGTGAGGGAAGTAATTGCAGCTGTATGCTAACAATTTTCAGTCAGTCTAAATTTCCTAAGTTATGAGTTTCAGTTGCCCAAATGAAATGACACTGACTCATCTAAATTTTCATTTTGCATGCATAGACACAAATGCGCACACAGATTTCTATGGTGTGACTACATCTTGCATGTCCAAAATCATCTGGGAGATTTGGCATCATGTGCAATTATGCCTTAACTTATTTTTTTTAAAGGGGTGCGAGTTTTAGAGTCTCTCCCAATACACCTAGTGAAATGAAAGATATTAAGCCACCTTTCTTTGTAAATCTTTTCAGCTATCATGTTAAAAAGCATAGATTTCATTCCTTAATTGTATACTACAGCAAAAAGACTTTACTAGAAATAATACCTAATGCTTGTACAGTGCTTTTCACCTACAGATCTCCAAGCATTTTTCAACGGAAGGTAAGTATCATTAATCTCATTTTACAGATGAAGCAGAAAGATGAAGTGATTTATTCAAAGTCATACAAGACGTCCATGTCAGGATTAAAACTCAGGTCATCAGACTTCTAAGCCTGTGTCCTATCTACTGCGCCATATGGAAGAAATTCCAGCCAGCAAAGCTCTATTCAGCTGGGTTTGATTGTAAGGAATTGAGCATACCCAGCTCCTACTGAAGTGAAGTAACTGTAAAGGTGTAAAATAAGAAGTGACATAACCAGGGTGATACACAATATGATGGCCCTGGTGCTGCCATAAAATGAGGATTCCTATGGCTGAGGCTGCCAGACAGCTTTGATTATGACAAGACTATCATCGAGCCCGATCCTGCAAATCCTTGCTTATGTAAATAGTCCCATTTCAGAATTGGGCCCTTAGGTTTTAAGGGAGTATCCCCTTTGTGCTCTCCTTTTATTCTTCTTTACAGCTCCCCTACGGGCTACCTACTTTACAGTCAGAGATCCATTTCAGAGCTTCAAGAGAGGACCCCAATGGTTAGAACATCGTCAACATGGGACAGAGAACCTGGCGCTGCTCCCTTGCCAGCCAATCATGGGTCAAAGTTCAGATGTATGTTGGATCCGAGCCAGGTCGTGCTGCCTTCCTAATGGCAAGGAGCTCTGTGGGCACTATCAGAGCTAGTGAGCAGAGAGCCAGTAATTCGTTATCCCCGACCCAATAAGGAGAGGGACAGCGTTATCTAGTCTGCTCATCTGCTGATCCTTTGGTGAGCACATAAAAAGCCTTTTATGGGCCTTGTGTCATAAGCCCTACAAATGCCTCATAAAACGTGGCGTTTGTTTAATGGAAGCATATCAGCTCCTTTTAAAGCATTTTTACCTGGTGCTGAGCAGACCCTTGGTGCTGCTTTTTTAATCAGCTGCTACCAAACGCGTGCATGTGTGAGAGGGGTTTTAAGTGGACAGAGAAAACCTTGTTTATTTCCAGGCAATAAACCCACAAGCCCACAATCCTCTTATTATGCCTTGCAAGCACAGGCCTTTCACTGTTATCAACAGTACATGTTATCATAGGGTACGCTGCAGAGCCGAGCTTACAGAACATATCCCTGGTGTTTCTGGTAAACCAGCTACATATCAGTTAGATGCAGACCCTACGAGCCAAACATGTATTTCTAAAGGAAGAAAATAATGAATATATAATAGTAAAAGCAGGAAGCTATGTTGGTGCAATGTTGTCTGTAGAGTGAGACTAAGGAAATGCAAAAGTTAACATTTCTGCTGCAATGTTAATTCAGGCCTGGTGCACATTGGTAATATTGTTTATTCCCATGGTTATAAGGGACCAAGATTTTAAGTCTCATATGTTATTGTTGATGTCCTAAAATGTACACCCCAAAACATATAGCACATCTAACGTGGCTGAGTTAAGAGCCTTTAATCTTGTATTTCCTTTTTATTTCAGGTAGGCAACCTCAGGGCCAAAATCTGACATTGGTTTCACCAGTGTAAATCAGAAGTAACCTAGTGCCTAGTAAAGGTGGTATTTATTTAGTGTGAGCATAATAGTGCATTTTAACTCTGTTTAAGTGAGCAGAGAATGTGACTTTTAACATTATATGAACTTTGAAAAAGAAAGAATTATTTCTTTGTTTTTGTGTTTTTAAAGAAGAAGCAGCAAAGCAAAGCAAAACAAAACAGCAACAACAAAACAAAAAATCCTCAGGATATTGGCCACGCTAAATGATATTAGAATTTAAATAATACCAGTTAGTTTGAAGTTCACACATCTCTAAGAGGTGTCCATCTATCTAGATAATTATGAAAATGTCCTTGTAATCACAGAACTTTGAGCAAAGTACATGACTTACTATGACCAGCAAAATGTAAACATACACCTAGTACAGCCAGACAGACGTTCAGATAGACTATAGAGTCAATGACAATGCCCTGAAACTGATGTAAAGAGACATATTATTGACATAAAAAGATCTTTTCATCCAATAACAGAAGAGTGTGATACGCAGATATACAGTACAACATCACTATTGTGAACTTATTTATCATGTACATTGAAGTTGCAACAGTGTAGCCAATGTATAGCATTTTGTGCCAAGTGCGTGAAATGAAAAGATGAAATTCAGTTAGCTCAGTCTATCCATCTGTAAAATAGATTTAATTATACTCCGCTACTTTATAGGAATATGAGGTCTAATTCATGTTAACAGGGCATTTGGAGATCCTCAGCCATCTGGTCCCAGGAAATTGTATTATTATTATTAATACTTGCAGGACAAAATCCCTGAGTTCATATGGGGCCAATTATGAACACTGAAACAGGGGCCAGCCCCTTGCAGTCTCTACTCATGGCTACAGAGTTCAACGGTCAGAGGCACAGCCTCAGCCAAGTATTTGTCAAGCCAAAATTGGAGGCTTTGCAGAATTCTAGTTACAACATATTGCTGCCCATTGCCCAATAAGGCCCTGATCCCACCCCTATTCAGTAAAAAATACACCACTGATTCAATGGATCAGGCCCCAAGAGACAAGTCTTTAAAGGCAGTTACTGTATCACATCATGTTCATTTCAGATTTGCTGAGCACTTGAACTCACCTGAAAGTATTGGGACTTGTTATATTTTCTTAGTCGGTTTGCTTGACATTCTCCTTGGATGCAACTAGATAACAAAAGCATTCATCTCCTCGGGGGTTAAGCGACCGACTGTGTCTTTGGTTCAGAGCCAAAACGCTCAACCTCTTGAACTAATTACTGATTTGCAAGCTGCTTCAAAGAGTGGTTTTGGCCTAATCTGGATGGTCTGTTACTATTAATTTACTTTTGGTCACCAGTGCTTTGGCGACAAGGAGAAATCCACACTCACAGACAGGGCTTGTGTGTTCGTTCACAAGCAGAGGGCCCCAGGGTTGTTTAAGCACAACCACTCCACAGATTCCCTTAAGCAGCTCCCCATTTCCTCCTCTAATTGAGATATGGAGCTGATGAGGAAGAACAATCACACACTGAAGCCTTTAAAGAGACCCTCAGGAGGAAAGGAAATATTAAACTCATTTGGTAGACACTGAACCTGAGCCCGTAACCCCCTCACCACAGAATATCAGGGTGGGAAGGGACCTCAGGAGATCATCTAGTCCAACCCGCTGCTCAAAGCAGGACCAATCCCCAGACAGATTTTTGCCCCCAATCCCTAAATGCCCCCCCCCGAGGATTGAACTCACAACACTGGGTTTAGCAGGCAAATGCTCAAACTACTGAGCTATCCCTTCCCCCCTAGTGGTTTCTAGCTTGTGCTCTGGCAGTTAGTGAGTCAAATCCAGTCTGTGCTACTTTTAGCTTAAGGGTCAGCCCAGGTTTTATGAAAATCAAGCTGCCACCTAAGCTTTCCATACATCATCACCAATGATAATAACTGTGATCTGGAACTTGTTTTCTGCTCACTGGCTGCTGATGGCAATGATGTATGAAGCCAGAGCAATACAGCTCCATCTGCATACGACAAGTTGATGCCGCATAGATAAAAAAAAAAAAGAGTCCACATACCTGAAATAAAATAAAGGGCTGCTTTGAATAGCAAACCGAGCAAGCGTGACACGTAAATCACCAAGGGAATGCATATTCAAGAGAAGCAGGATCTCATTTGTATAGGGACAGCCTGCCTCTCTCTCTCCACTAAGATTGTTCTTGATAAATAGGACTTTTAAAGGGAGAGTAAATAAGCAGTTGTCAACACATTGAGTGCCGAGTGAGGAGGGAAATTAAAGGTGAAGCTAACACACATGTTTCTAAAAGGCCAGAGAGCTGAGATAATAAGACAAGTTATTAAAACAGAATCTAACTGTGTGACAATTCCTCTCTTCAGTGCTGCATTTCTTAAATGTTATGCTAGGCTGCTCAGGTCTGCAGTTGGGTTTGGGGAATAGGGAACTATTCCTTGGAAGCTGTTTACCTTAATGGGCAAAGGAAGGGCTGAAGGGCAAAAGTAAAGATCAATTTGCTGCATCACTTGGGCAGATCCAAGCCCTCCTGAGCACCCACTTCTTGCTTTCACCAGTGAGAAATGATTTTCTCATCCATAAAATTTGCAAAGCTACATAGGGCAAGAAATATACAATTTTTCCAGACGATGAAAGAAGAGGGAGTGTGTGGAAATGAAAATGGAAAACTTCAAAAAACTGAATATTTTTCATAAACATATTTTGCAAATAATTTTGCAAGAATGAAAAATGGTTCCATTTCAAACCCCAGAAAGCAAAAAGAACTTCAAATTTTTAAATGATTTCCCCTCCCCCCGCATTTTTGACCACTTCTAGTAAAGATCTGATCCAGAGGCAGCACTGGGACCTAATGGAGCTTTTACAGTCTTTTTGCTATGGACTGGGGACAGGTAGGTCACCTCCATCTGGCATAGAAGAAGCTATGACTCACTGCTAAAGGTGTCTATTGCTCGGAGTGTTAAGATAATCATACATGGAAAGGGCTAACAGCAAAATAAGGAGTAAACTGAAACAAAGAAATGGAAGGTACATAGTGTGGGGAAACAATCTTTTACCGGCAGTGGAAAGGACTATTTGATCTAATAGGCCTTTCCCTTCTTGTATTTATATAGTGTGGAGCATCAATATTAAGGAGATTAAAGCATAAGGAACAAACACATATTTCCAGTTATGTATTCACAACTCAACAAACTATTAACTTTAGAGTAGGGTTTACCTTAGATGTCCAGTTCAGTTGCCCTCAAAGCACTCAGAAAGAAGGATGGATTTGTAAAGGATACAGGCTTCTTCTGTATAGGGGACAGTAGAAGTAGTTCCTCCAAGGATGTAGCTGTAGAATGAGACCTCCAGAGTATAGCAATAAGAAGAATGGTCCAGTAAGCCGCCGAGGAAGCGTCGTCCTGTCCCTGCCTTCACAGCATCACGGTTGAAGGACGTGCTAGACTGCGTGGGAGAAAGACACAAGTAGTAATCGGGAGCGATCATGGGCATGAATGTGTATGGCTTGGGAAGGAGATTGTATAGAAAGGTGTGAAATAGGATTGGCAAAGCTCATGTGTCCTGATTCTCATTTATACACTAACCCGTTTCAAGGTCCCTTTAACATACGAACATAAGAACAGCGATAATGAGTCAGACCAGTAGCCCATCTAGCCCAGTATCCGGTCTTCCAACATTGGCCAATGCCAGGTGCTTCAGAGGGATGAACAGAACAGGCAATCTTTGAATGATCCATCCCTTGTCGCCCACTCCCAGCTTCTGGCAATCAGAGGCTACAGACACCCAGAATATGAGGTTGCATCCCTGTCCATCTTGGCTAATAGCCATTGATGGACTTATCCTCCATTAACTTATCTAGTTACAGGTTACACTGCCAGAATGGTATAAAGACACCTTAGTGTAAATGAGAATCAGGCACATGGAGCTTAAAATTCTGTTCACATTGTGAATTACCTAACTAGTTTGAGTTCACAAGTCTTTTTATGGTATAATTTAAATCTTTCCCCCCTGCCAAGGATACCATTCTGAAAGCATTCTACTAGGAAGCCCATGATCTATATTAGGCAAAGCAGAACCCACCCAATTTCCCCCCTAAAAGCTAAGCTGGAACAGATGTCTGGGCTTTATAGAGTATATATTGTAAGTTATCATCTCTATCTTCCCCTGTCTGCCACTTCTTTCCACAGACTCTCCTAAGCAAAATGTAAACCAAATAACATTTTAATTCCAGTCAAACTTTCTAACGTAAGTGTGACGTTGTGCAGTCTATATGGTTTTATAAAAACATGATAATAAGTGAATATAATGTAACTGGAATAGTTTTATAAAAACATGATAAGTGAGTATAATGTAACTGGAATATGCTTCATGCAAAAGGTCTCTTGTAAGGTATCATTACAAAGCTTTAAATCTACTGAGTGTGATCATCCTATTTGTATAGATCAGGGGTCCCCAACGCAGTGCCCGCGGGCGCCATTGCGCCTGCCGGGGGGTCTAAGTGCGCCCGCGTAGCAGCTGTCTTTTTTTTTTGCTCCGCCGGCAGCGCTCGGGGTTTTTTTAATGTTTTTTTTTGCGCCCACCAGACGAAAAAGGTTGGGGACCACTGGTATAGATGTATCACTCTTGTATCTAAAACTAGAAATATAAAATATAACTCTGAGGGCCTATTGTAATTATGCAAAGTGTGGGCCATTAATGGTGGTTTGCAATCTTGATGACTCCCATTAACCAGAGCCATTGTCTGCAGATGGCTGTATTTACCTGTGAGTCTTCCTGTATGTGTGTGTGCTGGCAAGTGGGCAATGAAGTCTTGCAGTGACATGTGATCATGTCACCTGAACTGGAATCCATCTTTAACCTGGTGCTTTTCCAGTGTGTGTGTGTGTGGGGGGGATGACCCAGAGGGACAAAGGGTTCCCGCCTTATGCAAAAGATATATAAAGGGGTGGAAGAGAACAAAGGAGAGAGAGGAGCCATCATGAAGAATCCCCTAGCTACCACCTGAGCTGGAACAAGAGCTGTACCAGGGGAAAGAATTGTGCCCAGGCCTGGAAGGTGTCCAGTCTGAGAAAAAACTTACTGAAGCATCTCTGAGGGTGAGATTGTCTGTATTCAGTTTGATTAGACATAGATTTGCGCATTTTATTTTATTTTGCTTGGTAACTTACTTTGTTCTGTCTGTTACTACTTGGAACCACTTAAATCCTACTTTCTGTATTTAATAAAATCACTTTTTACTTATTAATTAACTCAGAGTATGTATTAATACCTGGGGGAGCAAACAACTGTGCATATCTCTCTATCAGTGTTATAGAGGGCGAACAATTTATGAGTTTACCCTGCATAAGCTTTATGCAGGGTAAAACAGATTTATTTGGATTTAGACCCCATTGGGAGATGGGCATCTGAGTGCTAAAGACAAGCACACTTCTGTGAGCTGTTTTCAGGTAAACCTGCAGCTTTGGGGCAGGTAATTCAGACCCTGGTCTGTGTTGGAGCAGACGGGTGTGTCTGGCTCAGCAAGACAGGGAGCTGGAGCCACTGAGCTGGCAGGGAAAAAAGGAATAGAAGTAGTCTTGGTACATTAGGTGGCAGCTCCCAGGGGGGTTTCTATGATCCAACCCATCACAGTAAGATGTTTGAGTGGGTCTGAAATTAGACCAAAAACATTTGCCTTTCACTAACTCAAAGTTTAACTAGCTTTGGCTGACTACTTATTTTAAAAAAAATCAAAAAATCCTGCACTGTTCTAAAGCGCAAGTAACAATGTAAAACACAGTAGATTGTACAATTGCTGAAGAATAAAATAGTATTTTTTGGTAAGGTGGCCAACCAATGAACTTCAAAGTCAAACTCTACTTTGATGGATGCCATCTAGGGTTTAGAGGAGAGCTCAGTCTCCATTCCTGTTCAACTCTTGGGTTCTAGGGCACTACTTCCAGTGTGGTGATGTATTTTGCAATGTGCACTCTTCTCCTATAGGGACTAGGCCCAAAATGGCAGTTCCTTTCAGACAGGCCACTATCCAATGGTGATAACCATTAGGCAGTACCAATCTGGGCTGAACATGAGCCAGTGACTCAAGAGCAAAAGACTTACTAGGTCTTATTCTGCTTTGCTCTAGTAGGTTAAAGGGACCGTACATTTCCACCCACTTTGAGGCCCTTTTACATAGCCAGGGCAGTATAAAAGGGCCTTAATGTAACTGAGAATTCAGGCTGCTATATCCATTATTAATTCCTGGAGCCAGCCAGTCCCTTTTTACCATGTCTGTTACCCAACATCACAGCAGGTGTTGAGCCTGACTGTTACTGAAAACAGAGAAAATGAGAATTTTATTTATTTATTAAAATAATCTAGCTGCTCGAGTGTTTCATTTCCTGCACCTAAAACTGAGAAGATAACACTAACATTCAAATGCACAGCAATTTTTGATCAATAGGGTATACAGGATTATATAAACAAAAGAAATGTCTTCTGCTTTATTAGGATTCTGCATGTTTTAAAGTCTATCGTGTTATAAAAGTAGGGTTTATAGGCTAATTGGAATAAAATGGAATCCAGTTTCTTATTAGTATTACATTTAGAAGCTCCTGAATGGAACTTCTTGTAATCTTTGTACTGATATAACTTTTGTTTCTTTGTTTTGTGGTAAAGGATGCACAAAATATATCCCGCTTAACGTATTCTAGGTGCTTTCAGGGTAGGTGATGCAAGACTTAAATATGCACTGAATATCTATGGGGGCGAGGAAGTAGAAAGGAAAGTGGAGTTAATAAGGACTGAAGTTGAAATGAATCATGAAGTTGACATGGAGTAAAAAGTCAAGACCTCCCCCAACAAAGAAAAGCATTCTGACTTCCTCAGAGCTACGGAGCCCAAGACCTTCTGGTATTCGGAGGTGAATCACTCTAGGTTAGTTTCATCAGCGAATTAGAAACATGAAGAGGAAGAAGAGCACACTAAACGCAGTGNCGATTCTCTCAGATGTTGATCACAGAAAGAAGTCCCAAACATTTCAGTGATGAATTACCATATAGCTCTCATTTTGGCCAACACGAGAAAGAAGCATGAAGAGGTTGTGATGCCTAGTGGTTAAAGTAAAGAATTAGGCTCCAAGAGCTCCCTGGATTCTAATCTTTTCTGAGTCACTAGCTCCCTCTAGTGGAGCTAGTTACTTAATCTTCTTCTCGTGCCTCACCTTGGAAATAGGGCAACAAACATAACCTCACCAATAACTAGATGCAGCATTGAGCTGGTTTCCCTATGGCAAATAAATCACCACAAAAAATTACAGGTATACATACTAATGGGTGAAATTATTCATGAATGCATAGCGCCATGGAATCAAGGGAATACCAATAAATTGTGGGATAAAGTAAGACCCATGCTGACAGTCATCTGCTGCCCATGACCACCTATGCTCTCAGCCAGTAAAATCTCATTTCCAATGGGAGTTATGCCATTAACCACACTATAGGATGCAGCCACCTGTGATAATGTCTATGAATCGTTTGGGCCCTTTAGAAACCAATGACAGGTTTCCCCATATACTAATTTGAAGGCTGGATTTACCAATCCCATCCTCCTATCGCTCTGAGACAATACATAGGAACATACTAAACAACAAAGTTCAAATACGGTAATTGGCCCTATTGTCAAAAAAGTGGCACTTTCCAGGGCCTACCAGTAAAGTCAATAGATGCTACTGTGTAGAGCTGGTCAAAAGTTTTTGGCTGAAACTTTACCTGCCAAAATGGTTTCTTGAAGGGAAACTTGTAAATGAAACAAAACTTCTCCAAAGATGGAGGAATTTTAAAAAGTTACAGAGTGGAGAACAGAAAAAGAATAGAGAAAGGAAATAGTGAAGAAAAAAACCAACCCAAATTCTGGACATTATTCACTTTATTACATTCAGTGGCAAAAAAAGTGGGAGGGAAGAGAGGAAATATGGGGAAAATGAAATTTTCAACATTTCAATTTGTTCAGATTTTGTGAAAAACATCGAAGTAAAAAAAGTTCCATTTGAAACCCTGCAAAACGAGGGTTGAAATGACTGAGAAATTTCAAAATTTTTAATGAAATGGTTTTTCCGTTTTTCGACAAGCCATACTTCTGGGAGCTCAGCACATTTGAAAAATGAGGCCATTCATGGACTAGATCTTAATGTAAGGCCAAGATATTTTAAAATGGGCCTCTACGGGCACACAGGCAGACTGATTAGATGCCCTGATTGCATGATTTGACTGGGAGTGTTTTAGAACTGTTTTGGGTGGGGAGGAGGGAGAGGCTCCTGCACCAGGATGAGTTGGACAGAATAAAAAGGTTTACATTTGGAGACAAACTAGAACAAAGAAACCCCATGCACAGCAGTAGAGGGGTTTTAGCCCTCAGATTTGTACAGCAGAGTCCTCACTGATCAAGTCAGGACAAGTAGAAGGGAAGTGTGAAAATACAGGGCATTTGCCTGGGACGCTGAAGAAATGGTACAGAATGAACTAACCTGCGGAAATGAAAATTCTACCATGTAGGCAATCTGGGCATGCCAGAAAAAGGGACATTCAGTTGCACGTGGATTCAATAAAGAGATCAAACATATTTTTGGTGGGATGAGGTGGGATACAGACTCAGGGAATGTCAGTGGTGAACTAGTATCTTGTTTCCCTGGGAGACTATTACCCTGAATCCCTTGCAACGCAAAGTCATCATTAAGCAAATGCAGTGAGCACGCACAGCAGGAAAGTAGCTAAACAAATATTTATTTCTCCAAGTCTGAACCACATAAGAGTGTCAACAGCAACAAGAAAGGACAGAATCAGGAAAAAGAAAAACACAAGGGACTTTGAAGTTCTGGAATGGGGAGATTTGTATAAAATCAACAGGGATTCATTATTAACACACACATAGGTATGCTAAAGCTTGCAGAGCAACTCAGCTTCCTGCCTCCCAAATGGTCCATGTAATAGAAGAACTTCTTGAGCAAATGTCTATCCAGAGGGCTAGGAGAAGCCAAACAATAATCCAGGCTGTTAAAATAACAAAGCAGGTGGGAAGCCAGGATACAGCAAAACAGAATGGCAAGCGTCATGATCACAAAGTCAACCTTGCCCATTCCACCCCTTTTGAGTCTGCCTGTACCAGACCTGGTGCGGCCCTGCTCTGCAGGGATTACTATGGGAGATGTCAGCACCTCCTGCGTGCCTCGGAGCTGTGCATCACAGGGGATCTCTGCATCCTTAAGGGTTTTTGAGGCTGTGGCCGTCGCAGGCCAGGGATAAGAGTGGGGTCAAGCCAGTGGCTTTAAGATTATGAGGATCTGCTAGCATTCCACTACAGAAAAGGAAGTGCCAGCAGTTCAAATAAGCCTGGCTGCATGCCTGCACTGGGAAGAGTGTAAGGAGCACGTTTACTCCCCCTGGATGGGCTACCCGCTTCGATCCCAGTGCTAGGCTGCTACTTCCACTCCTGCACAGGTGGGCAGGAAGTGGGTGGAGCCTAGGGTCTGTTCCCCCAGTGACTGGCCAGGACAGCTGAAAAAGCATGAAAGGGGAGCTAGACTAATAAAGGGCTGTCACAGCTTACTTCCCCCATGGATCAAGGGAGCAGTGGGGACCAAACTGTGACTCTCTGAGGCCCTGCTCCTGAGTTTCGCAGTGCGCCTTACTCAGGCTGGACTACAAGCTGCCAATCCAAGACAAAGAGAGTGAAGGAATATAGACAGGAAACAGATGAAGTAAGAAGGAAACCATGCTGTCATCAACCAACTTGAAACCTGGTTGCAGCTAGCACAGTCCTGAATGCAATGTTGATAGGGCCTGAAAGATCAACTTTCAATATAGCAGAGCTAGTCAAAATATAATTCCCATTTTCTTCTGAAATTAGATTTTGATATATATGACATTCAGAACATCCGTAATCCATGTCTTATTGCGTAATATTCCACAACATGGGTGCACACATAGACAGGGTTAGAGGGAGAATAATAAACCCACCACAAAAACTCTTGTCAAAGTAACCTGAACAGCCACATGTTCCAAATCATCTTCGACCTAATTTGCAATGTCCGCACCCAAATTCTACACATTATCACTTGTGAATGCAAAGAAGATCTTTTCCAAATAAAAAAAATTGATTTGAATACACAAATAGGTTAATGAGTGTAAATTCTGCCATTTGCATATGTAGGTGAATTCGTGCACAGATTACATATGCAACATTGGCAGCACACACACACACACACACACACACAGAGAGAGAGAATCCGTTTTGACCATTTGTCCTGATGGGTTAGATGGAGACCCACAAAAACAGAGGAATTCAGAGTTAAAGATAAATTGCTGCCCTTAATGCTCTTTGTTATGCTTTGGCATTACAGGGAATTATCAAAGATATGCCAGTTTATCCCATCTCATGTTTCTTTTGGAAAGAAAGTTATATTTTGCAATGTCTCCTGTAGGGTGATCATCCCTATATAGGATGCTCGTAGTTTGCTTGCTCAGTGGTTGAACAATAAATGTGTTACCTACTGGGATAAACCAGTATTATGCATACAAATTGTCCTGTGATCTTTACACATTGTCACCAGCAATGGTCAAGCGTAATCATTACTCAATTAGAAAATCTCTGAGGTGATCCATTAATGCTGTCCACAAATGAACTCTGAAAAGAATACTCAGATTTCTTAAACTGGGTTCACCTCTCTGAACCTCCTGCTCATAGCCCCAGAATGCTTAGCATAGTGAAAAAAATAAAAAGATAGTTCTTAGAGGACAAAAAAAAGAAAAAGAATGACACAGTTGTCATAAAGGAAGACTAGAGCTGCCATTGGGAGATGGACTGAACCCCAGTGTGTGCCAAATCCATCTCGGCGAAGAGTTTTACGCCATCATCAGTAACTCCCTCCCTCTCCAGATCTTTCTACCGAAGTCTGGGGAAGTTGGACATCTTTGCCAAGGAAGATTGTAAATAGTGGTATTACAAATGGTTACTCTTTTGTTATACTCCCAGCAGCGTGTTCTAAGAGGGGGGCAACTGGCAGCTATCTTTCACCTTATGGATTGAACTAATTACTTCCATGGAGCGCCCAGCAGCCGCTGCTCTGACCCTGCCAGTCTCGCAGTCGGTAGCCCATCAAGCAGCTATGTTACCAGCAAAAGTGTTATCTCCTTACTTTTCCGAAAGCAACGAGGAAGCTTCATACTTCTAAGCCAACTTAACTATCTCCTCATGCCAGCTCCATTAACTCACTTAATCGACTGGAAAGCATATGTTTTAGTGTTTCCCATGATAGCCTATCGACTCCGTGCGGAAAAGGTCTGGAGATATGGAAACCATGGAATCCAGGAGGCAGACTTTTTGCTTTATTTCATTTATAGCGAAATGTAGCCGGCCTCTGAAACACAGATGAGATTGCTTAAAACGAAGGGAGATAGCAGCAGAAGTGGGAGGCTGATTTGAAGGAGGTGGCAAGTAAAAGGGAAGGATGCTGGAAGTAGAGATGTGATAAACTGTGAACAGAACTCCAATTACTCAGACTCATGTGCATGTCTCACCCCCACACAATCTCAGGACATTTCTGATGCAGAGAGGGAGATGTATTTAATTTCTTAGGATAACTAACTATTGCTGAAGTGCAGGAGATTTGAAAGGTCAGGCGTAATTCAAATAAGCATGCCATAGTTTGGAGCTTTTCCAAACTCCTTTGGGTCAGCAGAACCAGGCTAGAATACCTATAACAGGGGTGGCCACATGCGGCTCTTTTAGAAGTTAATATGTGGCTCCTTGTATAGGCACCGACTCCGGGGCTGGATCTACAGGCGCCAACTTTCCAATGTGCCGGGGGTGCTCACTGCTCAACCCCTGGCTCTGCCCCAGGCCCTGCCCCCACTCCACCCCTTCCCGCCCCCTCCCCTGAGCCTGCCATGCCCTCGCCCCTCCCCCTCCCCCCTCTCCCCCCCCGAGCCTCCTGCACACCACAAAACAGCTGATCGGGAGGTGCGGGGAGGGCGGGGGAGGCGCTGATCGGCGGGGCTGCTGGTGGGTGGGAGGCGCTGGGAGTGGGGGTGGGGGAGCTGATGTGGGAGCTGCTGATGTATTACTGTGGCTCTTTGGCAATGTACATTGCTAAATTCTGGCTCCTTCTGAGGCTCAGGTTGGTCAACCCTGGCCTATAAGAATGGGCCTTTCCCCCACAAGATTCTGGTTCTTCCTGACAACAGCTGGGAAGATAGCATGTCTCACGATATTTAGGGACTTCTGCTCCCAGCTGGAAGCAGGAAATGCCAAGGTGGGCAGCAACAAGAGAATGAGAGAAATTGTCTGACTTATTTCAAGCCTTGCTGTTCACAGTCAGAGAGGGTTCATGGGAAGGTTCTGATTTGATCTGAACCCGTTTGCCCAGCCCTAAGAAGAATGAGATTGGCAGAGGCCTGAACCCAAACCTCAGAACCAAAGATACTCAAACTGTAACAAGCTTTATCAGGTTCTACTGAAATGCCTCATTTTTCTTTCTTCCTACTATTCAACATGAAGTACCCAGCAATACAGCACTGCAATCACATTGCAGGACTGACATAAACACAACCCACACTGAGCCACTCTCTGAGGATTTAAAGTGTGATTCTACTCAGAAAAAAAGATGGTTAAAAAAAGCACTTTGTTACTGCACACACCGATATTCTCCCTAAGGGGGGGTCCATTATCCCCTTTTTACGCCAGCACAACTCCTATTAGCATTAATGGGAGATACACCCATGCATCAAGGGGATATCAGAACCTTTCCCCTCTTAAGTGCCTTCTGAGTCATGCCTGCTTAAGTTTGCTGACAAAAACAGATTGTTTTGTCTGGTCAGCAGCCCAGAGCTGTGAAGGAGGGAGCTGTTATGCGCTCCTGTCTTATGCATCATCAACAAACGGCCAAGTTACATTCTGACTCCAGAATCTCTGTGGCTGAAGGAACTAATGCTGTCCTCCATGGAAGTGAATGCAACTGGAAGCCAAAATAAAGCATATTTGCAAATAGAAGGTGGATTCATAGCCTGATCAATTCTAAGGCCAGAAGGGACCATTATGATCATCTAGCCTGACTTCCTGTATGGGACAGGGCACAGAACGTCCCTCAAAGTAATTCCTGGAGCAGATCTTTTAGAAAATCACCCAATCTTGATTTAAATATTGAAAGCGATGGAGACTCCACTTCGACCCTTGGTAAGTTGTATTCAATATACAGTCTGGAAGCACACTAGGCATAGCACACAATGCAGGAGGCAGCTGGTGGTTGAGCCTGGCGCAGCACGAAGCCTAGTGGTATGTGTTTGCAGGGTGGCATCCACTCTTTCTAATGCTTTCCAGTCCTCCAGAATCCCATCAGCGACAGTCTCTGTTTTGTAAGCTGCTGTAACAGGGTCTGACCTCCTCCACCACCGGACTCTGCCAGTGCCTCTATTTCCACACTCCTGGGGTCTTCCAAAACTGTCCCAGTCACCCATGCAAGTGTAACATGCACCCCTTCCGGGATCTAGTTTATTAAAACAACGCAGCTCAACAAAACAAAACAGACCTCCTGCAGCAACCTCAAGCTGGGTCTTCCCTTCTTCGATCAAGGGCAGCCTCATGGGTCTCAGCAGTCCACGGCACCCCTCCTGGGCTTAGCAGTCCACTGTAGCCTGCTGATGCAGAGCAATACAAGGGGGACTCCCTCCCACACTTGTTGGAAGTCCCAGCCTGGCCACCTAAACCAATGCAAGTGTCAATTCCCTTCATCGCCCCCCTGCATTATCTGTTACAGACTTGTGTCTTCTAATCAAACCCTTCCTCAGGGCCTCCTAATTCCCTCTTTTATTCCTGTCCCTCACTGCAGGTAGCACCAGCCAGGGCTCCCTCTAACTGGAGTGGGAAGCCCCTTCTCCGGTCGTGTCTGACTCTGCGTGCCCTATAGAATCCTCCTTACAGGTCTCTCTTCTGTCGGTCTCTCTTCCAAATGAGCAGGTTCCTTTTTATGAGAAGCACCATCCCGGGCTACCATTACGTGCTGCCTGGTCACCTGACTCATCCATTGGCTGACACCAAACCCATCACCGGGCAGGCAGAAAAGTCGGCACCGTTGGAGCTGAGGCCAGCTTGCCGTAAAGGCCGAGCCCACCCTGTGACAGGCGGTGGTTACGTCCAGACGTTCTATACACGCCTCCCAGCCATAATCAGGAAAAGAAGAGCTGCTCTTTGTAGAGACGACCTCTGCTTCACAACACGCACCCTGCCGCTGCAGAAGCCAGAGTTGGCATTTCGTAGTATTCTTTTGAGCTGGTAATCAATACTGTTTAGTATAGTGCAGCGCTGGGGGCCTCACTTCCCCTGCTTGCCAATGAAAAATGAGACACTGCCTCGAAAGATGCACAAGAATATCCTGTAGCAATTACCTGAGGTGCTACAGGTTACAACAGAGGTATGAATATTGGCGGCGGGAGGGAGGGCATCCTGGCGGGGCATTGACACAAATAACACAAGTCTCAGACACTGCCACAGAGACAGACAGACAAGAAGGCACAACTACCATAGAAGCGGCAACCTAGATAGAATAACCTGTTGGGAAACTGATAAACCCATCGTTAAATGGCAAGCCCACAATTAATTCCAAAGCGTGGATGGCAAGATGACAGGCTGCTCTCAGGCAGGGGCACTGGAAAGCTAAGCTGGGAGACTATGGGCTGGTCCACACTAGGGGTGGGGATCGAAATAAGATACGCGACTTCAGCTACGAGAATAGCGTAGCTGAAGTCGAAGTATCCTATTTCGAATTACCCGCGCTTACCTCGCGTCCTCGCAGCGCGGGATCGACGGCCGCGGCTCCCCCGTCGACTCCGCTAACTCCGCTCGCCCTGCTGGAGTTCCGGAGTCGATGGGAGCGCGTTCGGGGATCGATGTATCGCGTCCAGACGAGACGCGATACCATCGATCCCCGCTACATCGATTTCTACCCGCCGATCCGGGCGGGTAGTGTGGACCTAGCCTATGACTCTGTATCTCAAGATCCTTCTGGGTTCCCCCCAGGGAGGGAATAAACTATGCTGGGTCAGAACCTGATGCAGGATATACTCCCCAAAGCACTGGCGGTATCCGGCAGGTTTGGGGTGCGGGAGCCAAAGCGCCACCCATTTCCCACCCCCTCTGTGCCAGGAAAGGCATGGGGGAGTAGTAGCTCCATGGAGCCCACTTCCCCTCCCATGGTACGGGCGAGGCTGCAGATAGCCAGTTCCTTACTATGAAGTCTATGTACTGTGGTAGTGACTAGGACTCGGTTGCACAAGGTGCTGTCCGTTGTCGTGGAAAACCCACCCTAGGCAGTAATTTGATCAAAGACTCAAGCCCGAGGCCCGTTTATTGCGCAAATACATCCCAACGCGTTGGGGGGCGGGGGGGTAGCAGATTGGTTACTGCGCCCCTGAACAAAGCATCACAGAGGGTATATATAGAGAAAAACCGCAATTACATAAAACCGCAAATGCATTGCACTCTGGGGTACTTTCCGGGAGGGTAAACAACTTTCAATGGTGTAATATTCCAACGGGTACTTTCCAACGTGTCCCGGACATAGTGCCAACTGTTACCTTTCAACGTGTCCCGGACATGGGGAAACCTTACACCCACCCCCATGTTTGCTATAGGGCCATTCAGTATATACTTTGAGCAATGATTGGTTTATAAGCAAAGCAGGGGTTACAGATATGCTTCCAGCGTGGCAGTTTTCAGCAGGGCAGATAACGTTAGCAGACATATTTCAAAACCTTAAGCAATACATATTGCAAATAGTTCCCTCCATGCTAGCCCCCCCCCCGGGGCACAGTTTAGTTTTGTTCAGGCTTCTGAGTTTGTTAGCTTCGAGACTGGCCAGGGCTTATAGGGGATAGCCTGCTGTCCTAAAGGGGGTGAATTTGGAAGGAAAAAAAGGGGAAAAGAAGAAAGGGGGGGTGTAAATTTCCCACACCGTCCACACCTAACAGCCCTGTGATGCTGCCCTCGCCAGGCCACAATCCGGCCCCAGATGGCTGATTAAAGTAATGGTGAAGGTCTGTGTAACTGCTACTTTACCAGACTAGGTGCTAACAATTTTAGAGTAACAGGAAAGCTGTTTCACCCTCAAATATACAGGACTTCTTCCCCTGGGGTTTTAAAAATAATGCATTTACAAGCAAAATGATAAGAAAATAGCAAAAAGAAAAACAAACAACAACTGCATAGCTTGTGGGTGTTTATTTCCCCCACCCACACACACCCTCCTCTTAGTGGAACAGATTAATTCAAAGATAAGCCTCTGGGTAACATGGGGCTGGACTGATTCACTATCATGTGACAGATCAGTTTCATTTGGCCAAGAATCTCCAGAGGGCAGCGTTCTTGGGAGACTCAGACAGACACACTCAAACATGCAGTTTACAGACTGTTGCCTGGGTCACCACAAACACATCCCCACTTCCCCCTCAAAGTATAGAGCAGCATGTCCAAGGAGCAGTGAACAAAAATGTATCCCAAAGGGGAAACAAATAAATAATGGATATATTTGTCTTCCTGGAAATGCCACTGGTATAAGACGACAACCAGAGCATTAGAATCATTTCTATTGTGTTCTGGTTTTGAGAGATTTCTGGGGAGATCTGTTTGTCTTGCATGACGTTGACAAAGCCTGCCTGACCGCAGCAGTCATTGGTATTCCAGTGACAAGGGAGTTTTGTCTAAATAACCAAAAGATACGTAGAAGGGATGAATCCCTGCGCTGGACAACCACACAAACCTGTTCCCACCCCCTGATCCCATTTGCAGTGCTAACCGCCCCCTGCTCAACTCCAAACCAACTACCCTTCCGATCCTTTGCTTGGTCCACCACTTGTCTCCTGGGATTAGCCCCTGCATTAGTCCACAGCATTTCTCTCAGTGGTGCCCCAGAATGCAGAGTGATTTCAGAGATTAGTGCCCTGGATCACAAGATTACAGAACAGGGCGTCCAGCATGCGATGGCATTGACAGACTGGAGCAGCTAGCTATCGCTAGCACATGGGAGAAGGCTTGTTGAATGGTGCAGATCAAGGAAGGCTGTAAGGAAGGATAGAGGGATGGATGTGAGGGAGGAGAGAAAGAAAAGAGTTTTATTATTGTCGTGGAAAGAGTCACCCACGCATTGATTTTAGTTCATAGACTCAAGCCTAAGGCCCGTTTATGGAACACACACCAACGCGTTGGGGCTGACAGCTTCGACACTGCCAACCCCGATACAAAGCACGCAGAGCCTTTTAAAGTTTAAAACCGCAAACAGATTACACATAGTTCCAGTAATAATAACCATCTTAGGAATAAGGGAGTTGGGGTCGTTTGATACTTTCTGGCATCCTTTTGTAACCTTTCCAGAACTGGGTGTCATTTAGAGTTAGGGGCTTCTTGGTGGTTTCCGGCAATGCTATCCTTTTGCCTTATATGGGGTGCCCGCTATAGAACTGTTCCCGGCATGGGGTAGTTACACAATGGGACGCTTGTACAATTGGAGTGGGAGGGGAGGGTAAGGATACACAAATAGGGTAGGGGAGAGAGATGCTTACTTATTATGAATAACTACTTTATGATTGCTTCACACAAGCGGTTATTATACCTTAAAAGCAGCAGGCACGTATTGCAAACTATTCTTGTTGCTGGGGCTTTTCAACCTCCTCTTTAGCCTCTCCCCCCCCCCCCCCCCCCCCCCCCCCCCCCCCCCCCCCCCCCCCCCCCCCCCCCNCGCTGTCAGGGAGCACAACACTTAGCTTGGTTCAGGCTTGCGGCCTGTTAGCTGCAGGGCGGGCCTAGGCCAAGCAAAGATACATAGAATAGGGCTGGGGCCTGTTTTTCCTCCACATTATCAACATCAGGAAGCAGCTGAGGGCCGAGAAGCTCAGATGGAGTGGGTGAATGAAGACACGAGAAGCAGTGAAGAAAACAGGAATGCAGGAGCTAAAATTCAGCTCACTAATTTAAGTGTGTCACCAGTTTGCCTAACCCAGGGGGGTGTCTCGTGAAGTGAGCTCACCTGGTTTTCAATAAACAGACCAATGTCTAACTCAGGTTGGCCCACCTGGGCCTTACACTCCCACAGTGTGAATCAAGAAGTCTCTCAGTGACCTAAACACAAAGTGTGGTCAGCAATGGGCCCTGACCAGGCCTGCCTTCTTGGGTTATGGTAGAGGGAACACCCTTTTTCCCTCCCCAGGCTTCACCCAGGTACTGCTCTTTTACAGAAGCAACCAGCCCTCTTCATTTGGTCTGCTGGACCCTGATTGGATGTCATCTGCTCCCAGCCCTTCTAGCCACTGGAGGACCAAGTCTTGCTGGTTTCACCTGCAGATGACCTGGAAGGCCCTTCTAGGTAACCCTGAAGTTCCAAAACTTGCTGATATGGACCAGGACATAGGCGGTCTGGCTTACTGGTCAGAGCAGGAGTCAGGTCTAGTGGGTGGAGCAGGCATCCAGGTTGGGGAATGAAGCCAAGGGTCAGCACCAAAGTCAACTGGCAGTTACCAGAATCAGGGGTCAAGCCAGAATCAGAACTTGGAATTGAAGCTGAGGGTCATAGCTGAGGTCAGATACCAAATGCCAGAGCCAAGGATCAAGCCGGAGTCAAGGTCAGAAGTCAGAGTTGGAGCCAGGGCTGGCCACTGAGGATTGGAGGTGATGTGTAAGGACTGGAGGAGAGGCAAGGATCAAGCAGAGAGCAGGAGCATGGTGGGAACAGGGGCAAAGGCAGGATTCAGGAGCCAGGAACAGGGTTGGGTTTTGGAAGCAGACACAAGCAGGGCCCAATGCAGTCACAACAGGAAACCACCCTGCTGCTCAGACAAATGTCCCGGTCCTTCTCCTGGCTTAAATAGTGTAGCTGGACCAATCGGTGGAGCCGAGCGATCCTCCAATCAGAGCTCCCGGGGTGGTGCCTTGGCTGGGGCTATAGCCTCAGTAGCTTCTCAGCCCACTGCACTTCAGTAGCCATTGGGTGGAGCCCAGGATGTGGCAGCTGTCTGGGCACTCCCAGGCCAGGGTTCAAGACCCCGGACATGACGCTTGCTGCCCTTCTTTTCTTAGAGATCCGCTTCCCGGGGAAGAGCACAGCAAGGGAGTGGGATCTCCGGCAGCGAACGGCTAGTATATTGCCATCACTAGCTGCCTAACTTCCGGCATCCAAATTTAAAAACGGTGGCCTCAACCTCTCTGACCCGCAGTTGCCTCACCTGTATGATGGGGGTAAGGGCTTTGAGATAAAAGGTACTCCATTAGTCCAGAGTATTGCCAATCAGGCCCAAAGAGCAGGCAGATCAGCTTTAAGACTGGCTGGACTGATTCTTAATCGTTTGTGTGTTAAATATGAATGCCACACAGAGCTCAGCCCCTGGGGAAGACTGGTCTAGTGGTTCGGGCACTGGACCTAGAACACAGGAGAGATGGGTTCTGTCCTCTGATCAGCTGTGTGACCCTGAGCAAGTCACTTCATTGCTGTCTCCCTTCCCACTCTTTGTCTATTCTATTTGGATTGTAAAGACTTCTTGGCAGGGCCAGTCGGTCACTGTATTTGTACAGTGCTGGGCAGAAGGGGGCTCCTA
The DNA here is from genome assembly GCA_003942145.1 of Platysternon megacephalum. Taxonomy (NCBI): domain Eukaryota; kingdom Metazoa; phylum Chordata; order Testudines; family Platysternidae; genus Platysternon; species Platysternon megacephalum. The sequence goes on from QXTE01000044.1 coordinate 530,874, forward strand.
GTTGCTACTGTAAAAAATATAAGAAATAGGAGTAATAATGTAGCCATTCTGCTCTGAGGAACAAGGTGAGCGAAGGAGGGGAGAGACTTCAAAGAAATAGAAAGGATTTGGGGTGTCACCTATTCACTGTGTTGCTACCTGAACACTGATCTTTGACCAAAACCTTTTTTTCATTTAACAGCCAGAAAAGCAATCCATGGGAGACAATAAAACCATTATAGAGTGGCTCTGGTTCTTACTTTTAACTGAAACAGAGACAACAGATGGTCTCCTTTAATACTGTCACAAAGGTCAAAATTAGCCATCCCTAAGGCGAACATGTTCTTGAAATGCTCAAGTGCTTGTGTCTGGGCCGTTATGACTAATCCACTCTCCAGAATGAGAAATGTCAAACTAAGAACACCACTCCAAATAGCTCAACAATTCCTATCTATGGATAATGTGTAGTGCGTTCAGAGATGGTGTCAACAGCTGCTCATAAAACCGGATTCGTCAGCCGTTTCAAAGGAGTCTGTCAACTCTTTCTATTATAACTTTGGAAGATAATATATTTACTCTGTTTAAAAATATCTTTCTAGATGCTTGAAAATATAAAAGCTTTTCCTACCAATTGTGAGCTTATTTCCTCTACCGCAGCCCAAGTAAATCTGATTTTTACATATTTGTCTCAGAGGAAAACGGCATAGCTTTTCTTTGCTTGCCCGTTTCCTTATTTATGCAGCAGCAGCCAGGTGAATGCCGATGCAGGAAGTGGGATCTCCAGCCAGCAGTTGCTGCACGGCCAGTAAGTGGAGTACAACCTAGTGCGGTTTTGATGAGACCTACAGAAATAGTAGCTGGCTTTTCATTTTCTCCTGGCGGAGGCTCTTTTTGGAAGTTGTTAAGAATATGGAAGATATTCCCACATTTCAAGACAGCCATAGTTGGGAATTAAAATACCTACTGATACCTTTAAAACTGCATTAGTTTCCAAAGAATTTTTAGCACTTTACACATCATTTATTGTGTAGACTAATTAATCCTCAGAACTCCAATGAGGCATGCTTTTTTTTTTTTTAATCTCCCACTTAGCAGATAGGGCAGAGAGAAGTTAGGGGACTTGCCTGACGTCATGCAAGTGAGTCAGTAGCAGAGCCAAACACAACACTCTCATCCCCTGCTCTAATCTCTAGACCACTCTCCCTCATCTGCTGTCATTTAAATAAAAAGGCCTATTGGCAATGATAGGTGAAGAAAGCAGCCATGCATGAAATGTGCCCTACGGTATATTAATGGGAGATTGCTAGACAAACCAAACAAGGCCTTTGATCGCATCATCTTAGGCTTGTTGTCTCTGCTTGTTTGCATCTCGCTGTGTGCTTGCTGCCAGATTCCCAGCTGGAAGGGAAGGATTTGCTTTCCCTAGCCCACTCTGGACTCAGCTGCAATCATGCAGAGCATTGAAAAAAATCCCATTGAATCGGGATTCATTCTGAACGCGTAAAACCCAGACAAATGACTGCTTTCCCAAAGTGAATCCCATTTCACAGCAACTAGGTTATTAGTGTGGAACTCCATACGAGTAGCCTGCATTCAAAAGCCCTCTGCATTATTAATAGGATATGAGCTTTTGACATCAAAGGAGATCCATTATATATGCTAAATGGTGGCAAAAATTGTACCCGCACTTCAAACCTTTTCAGTTCTTTGTCCCTGGTAAATCAATCAAGGTTGACAGACGCTTTAAGGAGAGTAATCGTTGCAATGATCCTGTCAATGGATAACATAATGGAACATTGTCTCTGTGCTGCGTGAAGACATGGAGCTAGTCAATTATGGACAACACTTCGCAGCCGCCTGCTTTCACTTGAGTGCTGCTGTTGAAGTATTAGAATCCCAACCAATGTCTGCAGTGGCATACAATGTAAAATGAGACCTCCTGAAGCTTTGGAAAATTAATTAGCAACAACACTGGCCTATTCCCACACTTTCAAACATCGGCCTGATAACGCTAACGATGCACTTCCCCCGGCTCTTGGAGCATTCAATGGACTGTATTTACATACACATTTTTTAATCTCGAACACTTTCCCCTCCGCCCCTTCAAACACACAAAACTCTCAAACCGAGGAGTCTTTTTATATCTTTTATGCAGCGATCCTAGCAGCGGAGTCAATGATATTTCCAACTGTTCGCACAACTCCTACACATGCAGCTGAAAATGCTACAGCTTGGAGACTATTTCATTTGGAAAACAGTGGCAACTTCTGGTGGCTCCCTTAAATACACACCGGTGCACCCCCTCGGTGTTTTCAAATCCGCCCGCATCCCCATTCATAGCCGGATACGTGCATATCAAATATACATTCTGCTCTATGCAGAGATTAACGCTTTGGATTGATGACAGGGCATATCCTCCAAATGAAACAGGAGATCGGTGGGCTGAAAAGCCCACCTCTGAAATTGAACAGCAGCGTAGCTATTGTTTGGGGACCTGCCACTGAACCGGTTCATTGTGCTCCCTTGTGTGACACATTGGCTCACACGGCAAACAAATCCTACGCTGCATTAAGTGACACAGCAACTACATAGGTTGGGGGCGCTGACACTACATAATATATTGTGTGCCAGCAGCACCAGAATGAACTGCAGTGGGCTGGAAGCCAACATGCGCTTTCATCTTCCAGCTACCACCAAACACAAACCTACGAGTCAGAGGGGGAGGCAGCGTTTTTTATTTAATTGTTGGCACCTATTTCCCACATCCCTTTCTAAGGGAGAGTTTGGACTAACAGGGAAACCTCATTTCACTTGTTAACAGAAAGAACCTGTCACACACATACATTAAGTCTCCAATTTTCTATCCTTTTTAGGGACTGTTATATCACTGTAGCATCTGGGCGCCTTGTAGTCTTTAATGTATTTAGCCACATAACACCCCTGCGAGGTAGAGCAGTGCTCTTCCCCCCATTGTACAAGTAGGAAACTGAGGTACAAAGAAACAAAAAGTGACTTGCCCAAGGTCTCACAGGAAGCCTGTGGCAGAACCAGGGCTTCAACCCCGGTCTCCCAAGCCCTACGTTAGTGCCCTAAATTCTGAGCCATCCTTCCTCTCTCGCAAAGGAGCCTTTAAGAGTTAGGCACCCAACTCAAGGAATTGGGTGCCTAACTCCCTTAGCCTCCTTGGAAAATCCCAGCCTACTTTATTAAGCACACTCAAGTCTAATATGTATTTGAAGGGGTAAACTGTGACTGTGGTACCGAGAGGTGAAGCAACTTGCCCCAGAACTTCTACAGGGGCCTTGACAGCACCATGAATAGATACCAACAGTGCTGATGCCCAGTCCCGTTCTCCATGCTTCCCACCAAATTTAGTCAACACACACCTGGCAGTGCTTTTGGGAAGAGAAGAACTGGCCGAGACTTTCTGCCATTCCTTGCACCTAATCTCAGCCCCTTTCCCTTCTTATCTAGCGTTGGACTCTGCTGTTCTGTGCTCTGGGACTTCTCCTCGCGGGATATCCCGGAATGCACAGCGTGCCCAGAAAAGCCCCAAACTACAGCATGCCCGGAGTGTGTCATAGTAGAACAACACTAGGGAAGCAGCTGAGAGGTGATGGTTAAAGGCTGCCTGGAACGGGCAGCTGGACAGCACTACCAGGCCAGCTGCCACTGCTGATAAACCTGCAGTGAGCGCAGAAAAAGCCTGCTCACTAGAGAGCAATCAAGGGGAAAGTGGGGGGAAGAAGGCCATAGGGCCCTGAGGATCCCTCCCTATTAATGAGGGAGAGGCGAGGACCTGTACCAGTCAGACAGCGGTGTAAACACACTGAACCCAAATTCTTGAGGCAGAGCAGGATCCCTTTTGAAGCCCTCTTCTGGCAGAGCAGGAGAAGATCATGAAGTCCCACCCCCAATGTGGAGCAAACCTGCTGGTCATATATCCTGAGAGGCAGCTGGGCCACAGACACTCTCGTGTAGGTCTGTGCTGGCTGTAGAGATTCCCTTCTGAGAATACCTGCCAGCCCAGGAAGGGCTTTCCCGATTCCCATTTAGAGTCCTCCTAAAGGTAGAAGTGCTGCCTGAGAGGGGAGGGGATGGTAGCAGTAGAAAAGAATGTCCTCAGAAGAGCCAGCTAAGAATACAAACATTTCTATGCTGATTCTCCCGAGTTTGAGGTTCACCCATCACTAGTTTAAACAGAGAACCTCGAAATTTGGGAGGGATTAACAAGCTTGTCTCCCTAGTCCTTCTGCTGGTATACACCTTGGCATAACGCCATCTCTAGTTCTCTCTTGTCTGTAATTGCTTTGCAGTACAGAGCTGACAAGTCTCTACTATGTGAGACCACAAGAAACAATTTCTGCATTGCTCCTTGATGAGAAAACTTTGGGCTGGCATTACTGCCATCAGGAAAACGGCCTTGTTTCTGATCACCTCGCTTCCAGTCCTCAGACTTGGCTGCTCTTGTCTCTGATGTTGTTAATCCGTTGTTTTCCTGAAGCCGAAAGTGGGGAGCTCCTACCCTTTCCCTCTACCCTTCTGCCCCCCAATCTCTCACTTTGGTTAATTGAGATGGCATTATGGAGACAGGGAGGATGTGAGTGCCACACACCAGCTGTCGTGTCATTCACAAGGAACCCCCGCTCATACCACAGAGCTAGAAACATAATGTGTGGAGGGGTGAGGGAGGGAGAAAACAGAGATTGAGGAAATACAACTGTGGTCAATGAAAGGAATCAGAATATGACAAACTAAAACAGATTTCTGCTGAGAACCGAAGCCTCCATCCTCTAGAATCCTTCCCTCAGTCTAGCTAAAAATGCGATTGATATCTTATAGAGCTGATCAAAAAATTTCTGACTAAATGGTTTTCCATTGAAAAAAGCTCATGCCATGAAATCAAATGTTTTGTATGTGAAAATGTATCAATATGATCAACATTTCCAACAGGAAATTATCAAAGCATTTAATTTTGACTTTATCATTGTTTACTTTTATGAATATAATACATAGTTGAGACTTTTTTATTATAATGGAACATAAAAGTCAAAATTATAAAGCCAGACACTCTGGTTACTTTCTGCAGACCTCAGAAAGCTGTGAAGCTCAAAACCTTGTTCCCTTCCACCACAGAAGTTGGTCCGGTAAAAGATATTACCTCACCCACCTTGTCAAAGTTCAAATGAAACATTTAGACTTTATCAAAATGAAATGTTTCAATGAGGTTGGAACAAAATATTTTAGACTATTTCATTTTGTGAATAATAATAATTCTAAGATTTTGACTTTTTGTCCAAATTTGGAAATCTTGGATTTCCGGAGGGACTGAAATTCCGTTTTTCAGCCTGCTCCAACGTCTTACAACCTTACAAGTAGGATGATTTAGGCTGTTAATAATTTGTATGTGGACAACTGTAAGATGTATAACCACAGCATACAACTTGGAGAGAAGAGGTTGTGATCTCCATTGGTAATTGACGGAAAAATGGTGACAAACATATTGTCATTAAAATTTGAAACTATTTCATGCTTCACATTAAAAATAAAATTCATAGACTTTCATTAAGCCTCACATTTATCTTTTTTTAAAAAAGGAAAATAAAAACAAAATAAGAGAAATGTTGCTTACAAAGGAGAAATCTTCAGCATTCTGACAGAGTAGCTTAGGGAAAATAGCCTGTCTCTGAAATCTTTCTTCCTCTTCAAAGATGTTCCCATACATGAAGCCATTCATCATGGTGGAGTGGGCATGGATGTCAATATAGAACTCCAGGCTAATTTTCTATGGAGGAGACAGACAAACAAGCAAACATGAGATAGACCACAAAAACATTTTAAAGGAGAAGCCTGTGTTAACAGTAAGGCTGCCATCCTTAAAACCATATAGTAGTGGTAGGGTCTGCATAATGAGAGCTAAAAGCTGGCCATATTGCTTTGATTTGTGCAAACCATCTATCCATGCCTCTTTGGCTCTGCAAAACTGGGGTTGAAATCTTGCAAACAAATGTGCTCTTGTGGGATTTTCAGTATATCCTGATCCCCGTTGGGGTGGAAATATCCGAGTCTACTAACTCTCTAAACACTAAGGAGGACCCAATGCAGAGAAAAGGCAGAGTGCCCTCAGTTCTGACCTTTTTTTCCCTTTTTTTTCTCTGCTGTTTGTAGCCCCCTGTGCTTCTCTTCTTCATTGTACTCCCTAAATGGCTAGCAAGCTTCACTCTCCCTACCCAACTTGATTCCCCTGTGTTCCAGGTGTCAGCCTGACCATCTAATGACAATGCAGTCCACTTCCATGCAAGAACCTTAGTTTGAGGTCAAAGTCTCCAGGCTCCATTGGGAACCCTCAGAAGTGCCATGCTCAGCCCCTTAGGGAGGGGTTGCTTTGGGTCACTCTCACATGACACATCCTGATTTGTTTTTCTACTCTTAAATGCTCAGATTTCCAGGCCCCAAGCGTGACATAAAAAGCAAGAACAGAATAGAACTCCATACACAGCCGCAGCCAACCCTCCTGCGCCAGAGGAAGAGATCTTGCACTACAGGGACTTGGATGGTGAGAAGAATGGAGCATTACTAGAAGACTCCCTGCCTATAAAATGGACCATAGTAAAATCTCACAAGCAGCCAGAGTTTCACATTTAAGACCAAAACGTTTATAATACCCAGTAATTTAGTTACAATCAATACCTAGGGCCAAAATAATGACCATACTCTTCAAGTGCATCTCTCATTGATATAAATGGGATATCAACAGCCAGTCACATAGAACACTGTTATAATGTATGTAGTTTCCTGATCCCAACACAGCACTGGAGTTGCCCTACAGACATAGGTTACCCTTAATAGTAAACTGCAGGCCAAAAAATTGCTGTGAATATATGTTGATAACAACATCATAACAAATCCACCCAGGTCTTCACACTTTTCACCATGCTGCACAACATGAGACTACTAGGAACTTCATGGTGACAGCAGGGATAAAATTCAGATCTTCCTGCTCCAAGGGTGCAGGCCCCCTTACTGGAGCTAAGGGGAAAAAATTCTGTTAGCACTATAGGAACCATAACACTCAGCTAAGTAGTCCTGCCACTATCCAGTACCAGGTGGTGGTACGTGAACACACCAGCCAGTATAGTACAATGCATTAATATATGCAGTACATTTAGTCAGCATATAATGTATGCTAAGCTGGATAAGAATACATGCTGCTGCTGAGCAGTATCTAGGAGGACACTGCATTACAAGACAGTCCAATGTAATACAAAAGCATTTCACGTGACACTAGTGGCAGCTCTCCTAGATGCTCTCTAATGAGGGAAGAACATAATTTGGCATGTGATACTAATATGATTCAGATTTACTTTCCCTTGGCAGTAAACCAATGCACAACCCACAATGACTGTTTAGTTTAATTAAACAGCCAAGAGAGTAATATTGCATCTTATTAAGCCTCTCCTGTGTTAAGATGCTAGTTAATGCAATATCAATAGGTGACTATACTACATAGAAAAAGGAGTACTTGATTGCATTTGACTCTAATATAATATAGTTAATTGTTTGCTACTGCCAAAACATTATACTGTGCTGTAGAGGACCAGCATAACAATAAAAAGCACACCAGCAATTCAGAGTTATACTATGGAGAGGAAAGATTAGCATATATTGTATGAAATATCAAGCAGAATTTTCCTCTTTAGAAAAATCAGTTTCAAAGCATAAAAAAATTAACAACACTGGAGCATATTACTTTCCATATGATAATTTCCCCATCAGATAGAAAATCTGATGCAATCGGATACTTCTCAGCATTTCATAATAAAATACTGTAGCACATTATAATAGTAGATTTGTAATGAGTGAATTGACATCTAAGAGGATTTATGATCTAGATATCTAAGGTATTTCTAAGGCCCCTTCTACATTTGTATCTAAGTGCCATACAAATTTAAGATACATAAGAATCCATAACCTAAATGATGTTACTTCCCTCCATTTCTCCACCCATGGGTGTGCATTAAAGTAAGATTTAGTTGTAGAGATGGGATTGTGTTGTCATTTACATACACAGTTCTTGGAGGAAGACCCTCAAACATGCCTCATATTTGGATCTAAATTCAGTCAGCTTTGGGTTCTTCTGATAATGATCTTATCTATGGATATAGGATACCCATCTACATGTATTTGAATGTTTGACATCCATGGAAGCAGAGGATTTTTTTAGTTGGTCTAGCAGGCTGTAACTAGGAGCAAGAAGTTAATATGAGCAACATTTAGGCTGACCTCCTGCATAACCCAGGTCATTGAATTTCACACAGTACTTCCTGCATCAAGCCTATAACTTCTGGTTGACCTAAAGCATACAGTTAGAAAAACATCCAACCTTGATTTAAAAGACCTCAAGTGACAGGGAATCTACCATGACCCTAGGTAAATTGTTTCAGTGGTTAATTACCCTCACTGTTAAAAATTAGCACCTTATTTCCTGTCTGAATGTGTCTAGTGTCAGTTTCAGTCATGGATTTTGTTATGCCTTTGTTTTCTAGTTTAAAAAACCCTTCACATGAGGAAGGATTTCTGATGGTAGTTACTTTTCGACCATGATCAAGTCACCTCCTTAACCTTCTATCTGAGAAGTTAAATAGATTCTGAAGTCTCACACTGTAAGATGTATATCATTTAATCCTGTGCTGGACGGGGCAAAGAACTGGAGTATAAACTGGCAAGTGTCTTGAGATAGGCACCAGAGTCTAGGAGGAAGAGTGCTAATATTGCACAATTTAAAAGAAAGTCCAAGAAAACCACATGTAATATAGTTGACACAGCGGCCTAGAAGTCACTTCTACGTTTTACCAAGTAAAGACCTCAGTTTCATTGTCACAATAGTAAATTAATCCCTGGTGTATCTCTAAGGCAGTCAAGGGAGTTACAGCAGAGATGAATTTAGCCTCTGTCTCTGGGTGTGGTGGAGTTGGTACTCTCTTCTCACCTTTCCTTGATCTGAGTGTAACCTGTTCTAAGCACTCATGAATCCTGAACCACTTCCTAATATCACTTGCACCTTAAATAAGATGGTTGAAGGCACTCCGGTTTTGTGACTTACACACACGACGCAATAAGAATACCGAACTATTATAGGGCTCTTTTAATCCATAGGTCTAAGTGTTTTACAAAAGTGGTAAGTAGCATCATCATGTTACAGAACTGGACCCGGAGGCACAGAGTTGAAATGACTTTCCCAAGTTTACACAGCAGGCCAGTGGTAGAACCAAGAACATATCCCAGCTCTCCTGAGGTCCAGTATAGTACGCTAGCATAGTATTATTAAAGGGTATTCCTATCTCCTCCCAGTCTCCTGGATAACATAGAAGTCTTCTGAGAAACTGGAATTCTCTTGGGATTCTGAAATTCCTTTTTTTTAAATGATCAAGCCTGCTGCATTCATGTCACCACCTTCTAAGCAGAGTCATGTGATTAATTAAAAATATTCAAATAATGCATTTGAAAACTATGATGAGATTCAGCAGATAAATTATCTGATGGGCAAATAATTTAAAAATATTAATCCAATATCTTGAAATGTATCATATAAATTATCTAGCGAATATTATTTAACCAGTTCTTCTTCTGATCACATCTCATCTTTGTCCCTCAAATCCATCTCCATCCCACACATCCCAGTCCAAATCTGCAGTAGCCCATCCTATTCAGTGACATGTTACACATTGCTATAATAATTGCCATTTACAGGAACTACTCCCAGACTGTGATGCATGAGCAGAATGATATTTCAGTGTTTCACATCTCTTTTCTTCTGAATCACGTTTATTATTATTTTATCAAAGGGAAACATCTTGCACATTCTCCATTACAGAGTAGATTCACTCACAGTATTGTTAATATAATACAAACGTTCCCAGTAGAAAGATTCTCTTTGTTCACAGGCACAAAGGAGCTGGCCTGGACTTACAGTGGACAATGGCAGCATAGATAATAGATAATACTTAGTTCTGCCATGAGTGCAGGGGACTGGACTAGATGATGTCTCGAGGTCCCTTCCAGTCCTATGATTCTATAGTTACCGTGCTGTTATACTGCAGTTCTCCACATCATTTGCTATGTCCCAAACTGTGGAGGGCCAGTTTGGAGTTTTGTTTTCCAACTGAATTAAGTTGTGTTCCCTAACTATAATGACCTCTATCTCTCTCTATATATATATCCCAAAGCACTTTAAATACAGGAATTGTTTAGAGATGGGTAGAATTTTTCAGTTGAAACTTCTTTTCTCCAAAAAATGCAGATTCGGGTCAACTGAAACATTTTGTGAATTCGCATCAATTTTGCCAAATTGTTTCAATTAAAAAACAAACAGTGAAGCACGTCATTTCAATATTTCCTACATGAAACCTTTTGATTTTTTGATTCAAACCAACTCTCTGTTTAGAAATTTGCTTCAATTTTATTTTAAAAACCATTAAAAGAACTCCAGACCTAAACAAAACATTTAGTTTCGGGTTGACCAAAATGTATAATTCAATCCCAAACCCTTTCCCCCTCCCCGCAGCATTTCGGTTCACCAAAAATTTTCCATTTTGGGGCGCCCTAAAACAATTTGTTTTAAATTGTTGAATCATCCAGCAAGCTGAAAAATCAGTTATTGTGCAGTTCTAATGGTTTCTTCCATTCCTGACACATAGCAACTTCTCAGATGCAATGCTGGCAAAAAAAAGCTATACACTTTTAAGACCGGAGGTGAAGAATACGGCATCAGTCTGAAACTTCAGCTAAAATTTGCTTGGAGATTTAGATGTAATTACTTGAATGGGCATTTGGCTAGGACTCTGGAGCTAGCACGGATCATCTTGCCAAGAGTGCTAGGAGATCTTTAGTGGCCAGGAATGGTCAGGACCTCTGAAAGATGCATGGAACGCTGGTCTTTTGACGTTATTTTGGGGGGGAGAAGATTCCTGTAAGAAATTAAAACCAATCCAAAATGGATTGGAAGATCTGTGGGGCATCTGTACAGCACTTGGCTCATTGGGGCCCAACCTGGTTGTGTTTTTTAGATGGTGTCCAATATAAATGCTTAATAATAAAAGAAGGAGAAGGAGAAAAAAATTAAATGTGGCCCAAGTCCTTACATTTGCCTCAAATGCTATGTAGAAAATAATGAACGGCCAAACTTTTCTGGCTGCCATTTGAGGGAGTTACAAAAGTTACATTCTACTATACAATATTCAACTCCTCGCTTTCTTCTTTACAGGTAGAATGCAAAATGATTCAGATTCCTTATAAAAATCATCTAGCAATTTAATTCCCTCAAGTGTCTTTTCTTGGTGCTGACAATAAGTGGCAGAGATTTTCTCTCTCACTTGCTCTTTTTTTTTTTTTTTAAGTAAAGCTTTAATTACCTATGAGAAGGGCTGACTCAGGTTAAAGAGCTAGAGAAAACAAAGAGACTTCTCTCTGCATCAAACCAGGAATCCTTTGGAAATAGTTGGAATCCCATGGAGGGAACACCTCTCCATCCCCAATAGGAAATTTAGTGTTCCCTACCTTTAAAAGAATGGGCTTCACCTCTTCTTGCTCCTGACAGCAGGGTAAATGAGTGAGTAAGTGGTTTTGTTCTAGACTTCATTTGAACCCTTGCTAACATGACCCATGCTGTAGACAGATATCCTGGGTCAGCCTAAAGTTTCTGGCAGATATATATATGAAATAGAAGGAGAGGCGTGTCGTAGGAAGAGAGCCTGAGACGTAAGCCCTTGTAGTAGAGGCCTGATATGAGGCAGGACCTGCTCACAGAATTTGGCAAGAACAGGGCTAATATTGCAGAAATACCCATTTCTAAGAAGTGCTAGTCACAGAGTGTTCATGCAAACGCATCCCGATATCAAATGGTACCAGAACATCCCGATATCAAGGATGGTACAAAACCATTCCCCAAGAATAACAGGAACACACTGACCCCTCCTAAAAGATAAGGTCAGGATAACAGTACGTAATAGACATGAATTAATTGAACCAACATGTACAAGGTGATGGGTGATAGCTAGCCATGTCAGGGGGCAGTAACTAACTATGTCAAAGGGGCAGTAATAACTGGTTTGTATCAGGATATAAAGATGTATCTCAGAGGGAGTATTTTTGTCTGGCCTAGGGAGAAATGGAAAATCCCGCCGTTCACTGAGCTGGTCCATTATTACAGGCATACATGTATTAGTGGTCCGGTAGAGTCTGCGGGATACTAGTACCATGCTTCATAGACAATAAACCTGGCTGGGTGCCTTCATCCCTTAACGGATCTTGTGGTCATTGGGTGGTTTGCTCGAGGTCTGCCATGCCAGCTGTCTGCACAGGGCTCGGGTGGCACACAGAGGGAACACACACACACACACAACCAAACATCTATCAACATCTAACCACAGGGGGGAGAGCCAAAAGAAGCCAGGGATAAAGAATAAAAGCATGTGTCCATTGTCAAGGCACCAAACGGTCAAAGTAACAGAGAGGCTGGAATTTGGTGCATGTTGCTATTAAAAGGACGTTGGGAAAATAGATTCTTGCTTTTTTGCATTTTTATTTCATTAGCTGAATGCCTTTGGAAGGTCAGTAATTAAAGGACCAAAAGAAAAATGATATTAGTAGCTCGTGCTGATATGACCAAAGCTAGAGTCTGAACAGCGCAATTATGATTCTTAAGGAAACAGAGATTTTTTTTTAAAAATCAATAAAAGCTATAATAAAAGGATAAATGTGCAGTGAGCCCTGAACATTGGCCACTAGAGAGGCAAGTGATGCAGGGAAAAGCCAAGCCTGTCCACCAGCTGTCACTTCAATATGGATTTTATTAATTCTCTGGTATAGCAATTCATTTAGAAGTAGCGTCAAAGAGCTTCCTTCTCCCACACAGATCACATGCTGGGGAGGGGGAGGGGAGGGAGGGAGATACCTCCTGTCATGCATCATACAGGGGTTAAAACCACAGCTTATCATTAGCAATGGACAAAGTAAAAAAAGATCCCCAGCCAGCTCCGCCACGGGTGTAAATTGTCACACATCCATTTATTTCAAGCAGTGGACAGAACAATTTCACTGAAGTCAATGCAGCTAAGACAATTTACATTAGCTGGGGATCTGGCCCTCCAAGTTTCAGAAGAGTTAGAGAAACTCCCACCAGACAAGGTCCTATGCTAAGCACCTCCTTTAGTCTAGAAACCCCACAATACAAAATTCACAAGACCTCCAGAACTTCCAGCTGTCTCTGGACTCCAGAGAGAGAATACAGAATACACAGAGAGAATAGTCTATTTTCTGTTATACTGGTACCAGCAGGAGCCAGAATGTGCAGATGCAACATAGAAATTAAACAACAAAAATAAGAAAGTTAGCCACATATTTTCAAACCTCTAGTGAGATGTCTGGGTTCATGGCCCACTACTAGGTGAAGTATCAGAGGGGTAGCCGTGTTAGTCTGGATCTGTAAAAAGCGACAAAGAGTCCTGTGGCACCTTATAGACTAACAGATGTATTGGAGCATAAGCTTTCGTGGGTGAATACGTCTGACGAAGTGGGTATTCACCCACGAAAGCTTATGCTCCAATACATCTGTTAGTCTATAAGGTGCCACAGGACTCTGTCGCTTTTTACTAGGTGAAGATTCAGATGGGGGGGGGGAAGAAGAGATAGATAGCTCAGTGGTTTGAGCATTAGCCTGTTAAACCCAGGGTTGTGAGTTCAATCCTTGAGGGTACCATTTAGGGATCTGGGGCAAAAATCTGTCTGGGGATTAGTCCTGCTTTAAGCAGGGGGTTGGACTAGATGACCTCCTGAGGTCCCTTCCAACCCTGATATTCTATGCCAGGGGTAGGCAACCTATGGCACGGGTGCTGAAGGCAGCACGCGAGCTGATTTTCAGTGGCACTCACACTGCCCGGGTCCTGGCCATCGGTCCGGGGGGCTCTGCATTTTAATTTAATTTTAAATGAAGCTTCTTAAACATTTTAAAAACCTTATTTACTTTACATACAACAATAGTTTAGTTATATATTATAGACTTATAGAAAGAGACCTTCTAAAAACGTTAAAATGTATTACTGGCACGCGAAACCTTAAATTAGAGTGAATAAATGAAGACT